>JANTNU010000005.1:17862868-17873360 GCA_024752395.1 Erythroxylum havanense | reverse complement strand
TAACTTCTAGTTCTTGATAGATATTTAATGCTTCGAACTACTCAATGCGTGAAAGAAAAGGATAAAGAGTGGTGCTTTGAGGTGGTCCTCTTGCCCTTCACCCATTACTTATCAATAGATGTATGCAGTATAAGAAGCTAAGTCCTGTTTCAGTCCACAATCGGTTCACACGAAGGTTTTCACAGCATTAAAATCGTACAAGACGAATTTTTAATTGGAGAGACAAACCCTTAGTCAACGTATATATAGATAGGATAAGATAATATATTATGTTTATCGTAATCATCGGATTAGTTATGTAAATCCCATTCATTAATATAACTTACCCATAGCTCAGCTCAACTCACAACCTTTAAACATGTATAAAAAGAACCAAAATTTGGAAATTAGAGGATAACATACGAAAATCACATCTTTTCTTTATCTTTCTCTCAAATTTTTTAGCTGAAAAATTGGAGGGAGTTGTAGAGATTAACAAATCCAAAGTGCCTTACACTTCGGTCTAAAAGTCTGATTAAGGAGAAATTGGGATTATCAATTATTTGAGTCTGAAATTAAGGTAAGGATATCCTTAGACTTTACTATTAAAATTAAGTATCGTTTGGTTATTAATAAATTATATTTTAAATTGATCATTCATTTAATTAATGATTAATAATTATCTAAATGAATTATGTTTATTTTATTTCATTAATAATTAATCAAAGTACAAGGTGTTTTGTGACTGTATTTTGTTATGCATATTATGAGGTGTATTTTATGTTAACTCGGTGAAAATGTGTAAAATAGAGACCTGTTGGTAATATGTTGAGAATAATTGGTCAAAATCTAGAATCGGTGGCTTGCCTAGAATAGACTATATTCAATGGTCTTAGATAGATAGGTTGATTGATATGAGTGAGTGGTGGCTAGGAATCTGTCTGTAGAGCAAATATTGGGGCATTCTAAATCCCGAGGATGTCTTGTGTCGATAACTAGGTACTGGAGTGGTACCGAGATATCCTGAGTCCCAGGGATAACTTGTGTCGATGGCTAGGTACTGAAGTAGTACTGAGGTGAAGATTGAGAAATCGAGGTACCATGTGTCGATATTTATACATTTAATTATAATTCCACTGATGAGAGATTATGATGAGATAAGTCGGCAGATCATTAGATGTACGCCTACCAGATTAAGTTGGGCTCAGGCAAAAAAAAGGTTAAATATTGGAATAAAACATAAATGACACTTATAATTAATATTTGTGTTAATCATAATTTGGCAAAATTTTTAAGATGTTCGTTAACTATTTGGACTAGGCTGAGTGATGTTGTGTATATATGTCTTATATATATATGATTTAATTGATTGACTAAGTTTTATAATTATTTATGGAGTTACTTGATTTTAAGGGTATGATCGGTTATTCTTAATGAGTAGGCAACTCACCCCTTTCTATTTTATTTTTTAAGAGATTGATTGATTACTAATAACCCCAAAGTACAGGACAGATGGAGTGGAGTTTATGTGGGGCCGGAAGATTACTTGGGTAAAGCTTTTGGAATTACATATTTTTTAATGTGATAACTCCAGTAGTTGTGTTATATATATTACTTTTGTATCTGACAAATAATCCTCTCTTTTGGAACTAATAAGGAATTCGATAATTAATGATATGTTTTAAGAACTATTTGGTTAATTATGGTTTAAGATCTTTGAGAGCGTTATAAGTTCCAATGGATATTCAGTATATTATGTTGCTCCTAGCTAAAACATTCCTAAAGTAAAAATTGGTGAATCTTTTCCCATTCTTTAGCCAAGTTATTCTTGATCTTTGCTTGATTATATAGTAATTAATCTTCACCACTTGAGTATAGGATTGTATAGTTTTGGTTTCCTTGGATTTGAGATCTCTATCACCAGCATTCAGGTAGAGCATATCCTATAATTTTGAAAGTTTCTCCTTAGCTTCTTTAACATCTTTTTATGTTTCATTATCTACCTCACATTCAACTTCTAAATCACTTCCTTAATATGTTGCATCCTTCTATGGTAAATATACGTTTTGTGGCCCCAATATTCTCCTTTAAGACTTTTCCTGATTATTTGTTCAAATCCTTCACAATCCAATAAATGGTTGTTAAATATGAAGGAGAGGTGTTTTTTCTTTTTCTTTCCTTTAACGTGCATTAGCGAGATCCAGATAAGGCAATGAACTGAAATTTAGGGATTTTAAAAACTCACTAAGTTATCTAGAGAAATGGATGTTGGAAGTTAACAATTGCTACATCCAGTTTTTTTTTTCGAATTAGCCACTTCCTTCTTGCTTATTTGACCATGTATAAAACCAGCCATTCATTTCAAGGTCAATCATTTAAAGTTGACTATGCAATCCCTCAATTCATCATACTTTTGTCCTTGACTCCTCCCTCCTTCAGCCTCCCCAAAGTGAAGAGTGGTATTGTAGTCTCCTAGAGCTATCTATGGAGAAGACGTATTGTTTCCCAATCTTTTCATGTGATTCCAAAGCATATAGCTCTTAAAGGTAATGTTGGAAGCATAGACGATAGTGATATGCATATTCACCCTCTCCTAAATTAGGTTGATCTTTAGGTGTATATGTTGATCTGAACTACTAGAATCCATAATCTTCACTTTTTCTAAGTCACGTAGTACTACTATCATACCATAGTTGTGATCCCTATGGTTGGTAGTGATTTTCTATCCTTTCTTCAAAGATAAGGGCTTTTTGCATTTATTTTGTTTGGCGGGATTATTAAGTCCTCTGATATTCCAAACTAGAAAAGATATTGCTTGAAGGATGGGAAAGTTCTTTTCTTCCTCCCAGGATTAATCCTAAAACTATCATAAATTCCACATTTTCCTCAATCTCTTGGTCACTCTTGATTAATGAAATGTTGGTTCCTCCATTAATGATTTCCTATTCATCCTTAGAGTTCTTATCATGTAACCTTGTAATTTCTTCTTTAGCTATCACATTATTATTATGGGTTCAACTTCATTCAGAAGTACTATTTCAATGTTGGGGACTATCGTCATTCACGTTATTCTTATTATCATCCCCCTTTGTTTCAATGTTTGTTTCCTTATAGGCATCCAACTCTTATTGTCTAACATTATCCCATTTGCCCTCATCCCTTCTTTCCTTGGCCTCATTCATTAGTATCAATTCTTTATATGAACTTATTTAAAAGCTTTTGCCTATAGGTTTCCAAATTTATTTCTTGATGGAGCTACCATATAGTCTCTAAGTGTATAAGAACTCAACCTAATCCTCAAAAATCCTATCCTCTTCATTTAGCCTTTTTATAGGTATTATTTTGGGGGCTTCTTTTCTATTTGCACTAGTATACAAACCCTAGCATATTGAATTCTTAACATTGTAGCAATGGCTTAATCAAGGCATAAAGGTTTTCCTACATAGCTAGATAAATGAATCAATCCCTTCATAGTCCAGTATTCTAGTCGTATGTGGTGTATATTAATCCACAATGATATTATTTATGTTTAAGATTTTCTAGTTGTTACCTATTATTCCAATTTTGTAGGAGAATAGGTCTTGAAAAGTAACGTCAGGACCTGCTTCCAATAGAATTTAATCTTGGTTAGGGGTCTCAAATCAAAATATAAAGATGTTTTCGTTAGTTATTAAGACTTCCTAAAGGCCATAACCTTTCCATTATGCTTTAGACTAGGCATGGATTATGGGAAAGGTACGTCTCTTACCAATGAAGAATCTTATTAATGTTGCTTGCCATCTCCTTGAAACCTCTTTTAGCACTTATAAATGTTAGGAAACTATCATTCTTTCATTATCCACACCAGGGAGGCAAAACTAAAGGCTTGGGATTGAACAGAAGTCACCACGAACTTGGTCATTTCATTGCACCCTCCTTTAACACTTGTGGAGGTGGGGCAACTATCATTCTTCTTTCATGCATAATTAAGGGAGCAGAATTGGAAGCTTAGGATTGAACAAGAGTCACTAAGAACTTATGATCAAGTTTTCTTAGGTCGTGATTGTTGACTTTAATTTCTATTGATTTTGCTAGCCTTTATATTTTGATGTTGGTTAGAAATTCTTATGTTTCAATCCAAATTTTAATGAATTGAGGATATTTGAGTATTTGGTGAATTTTGCATAAAAAATAAGAAAAATTGGCAAAAGATGGTGTGACTAAAAAGTCACACCTATGAAAAGTTTGTCATGGATATGACAAGGGCACACGCCAATGACAACCATTGTTTGTCTTAGGCGTGACAATGGCTCTCACGGTGGTGAAAAATTGTCATGTCCATGCACATTCTCTTTACTAAAATTAATATCATGCATGGCAAGTATGTAGGTGACAACATATTAAAAAAAGACCTAAACCTAGACTCTCTCTATAAATAGAAAAGTATATAGAGAAAAAAGGGAGGTTGGAACGAGGCTTAAAAGAAGATGGAGGTGGAGAGAAGAAGAAAAAACATAGAGCAGTTTGTTGGTGAGAACAAAGAGAAAGATAATAGAGAGAAAGGAAGAACTGAAGCTAGATTGAACAAAAGTCACTAAGAACTTGTGATCAAGTTTTCTTAGGTCGTGATTGTTGACTCTAATTTCTATTGATTTTGTTAGCCTTTATATTTTGATTACAAATTCTTATATTTAAATCCAAATTTTAATGAATTGAGGATATTGAAATATTTGGTGAATGTTGCATGAAAAAGAAGAAAAATTAGCAAAAGATGGCATAACTAAAGTGTTGGATTGAAAAGCAATATCATACTAGATTTGGCTACACGGTAGATTTCAAAAACTTTTCCCAAAATCAAAATGCAGTGGAAGCATGATAACCAAATCAACAAGTTTTAATCCATACATGATACGGTATTATAAAAACAAATAACATAAGAACATGTTCAAAATTTTACCGACTCTTTTGCTATAGCTTTGACTCCTTGCTATTGTATCCTCTCCTCACTATTGCATCCTCAACCAATCCGATCTACTACTTGTTCTCTTTGGATAACTTGTTTAACAAGATCCTTTAGTGGGAAAGGAGAAGAAATATTATATAGGTTTTCCTTTTATGATCATCTAGTTGAAAGAACCAACATGAGACCCTCTCATTCCTAATTTCGGCTAGATCATAAAAGAAAGGAGGGAAGAGGAAGTGCAACCAATGCACCACTTCTGTTGGACCCCAAACTTTCCCTGAAGGTTAGAAGTACAAATTGGCATTAAATGAGGATTTTGTGGTCAAATCATTCTAGTGCAAAGAAAATTCAAGAATGTGATTTGTTATGTGAGATTAAGATAGATGAATTTAGCAAGTCGTTGATGACGAGAGTATATATGTGTGTATGCTTTTAATGGTGGTTGAGTTAAAGGAAATTGACGTGAAGGATATTTATGTTAGGTTTTTGATGACTTTGAGATTTGTATGGTTTATGGAAGTATAGTGGATGAGTTGATTGAAATGAAGTTAAAAAGCAAGAATTATATAGACAGGTGTGAGAATTTGAAGAATTTAGAAAGTTTGACTTTTTGGTCATAGAGGTTTGACTTTTTGATTTAGGCGCAATTTGAGGAAATAATTTTCATGAAATTGGTAGAACACGTTGGAAGTTTTCTGTCGCCATCAAGTTTGATGTTTTTCGATATCGGTATTGAAAGTTATGATTTTCCGAAGTTAAGGTTATTTTACTTTGTCTTCGGAAATGCTCTCAAGTATTGGATTTGTGTATGTTGTGCTTCGAGGTGAATTCTAGATTGATATGTTTTAAATTGAGTTTAGCGGTCTTCATGAAAGTTGAAGGTTTTGATTTGATCTTTATGTTGATATAAAGTATAGACATTGGGGATCAAGGAATAATAAGTTATGATTTTTACAAGTTTATGTTATGGTTTTAGCATGATTATTAGAGGACAGAACTTTTGATTAGCAATTTGAATTCCTTAAATCTCAAGTTATTTTTCTGTTCGTCAGGGAAGTTGTAGAGCTTCCTATTAGCTCTCGTCCGATACAAAATTTGTAAATCTTGGACTCCTGAGTCACATGTTATGTCTTTGGTGATTTTGTGACTTTTTCTAATCCGACCCTTGGCCGTTCTTTTGCTTCTAACTTTTCGGACTGACATCCGATTAATCCAATTTTTTTGAAGCGTTGGATTCCTAAGACAATTACCTACTTCATGATGGGATATTATGATTGTTCTGAGATTGATTGAATCAAAGTGAGTTAGATATTTTCTAAGCAAGGTTCAGTACTTTGGTGATATCTTGATCAATAGAGACCCAATTAAGTTGATTTCTGTTTCTAAATAGATTAGAGATATGAAATTTCAAGTTATCTGAAGAAATTGAATTTTTATTCAGTCCCCAAGAGTTTCAATTTCTGAATTGAAGTATTAGAGTTATAAGAATGTATAGGGGGCAAACTTGGAAGAACTCTTAAGAAATTAAGTTTAAAGACATACATGGGAGGGCATTATGGTCCATGGTCTTTCATTAAAAAGACTAGAGGAGAGTGTTGTAGGTTTTAAAAGGAAGAGACTCACGACACTTAAGAAAAAATTAGGGTTTTGCTTCTTTGGAGGATTTCGAAGGATTTGAAGCATTCTTCGGTAAGTATAAGCTTGATTCTTCTTGTTTAGGATGAATTAAACCCTAGATTTGAGTTACATGAGCTAGAGTTTATGGTTTTAGGGTTTTCGGAAAAATTGCTAAAATCCCTTGGGTTGATGATCTTGTTGTGTTGTGTTTGTTTTTAAGGTTGTTATGAGGTTAGAAATGAAGTATTAGAAGTGTTTTAATGTTTAGATGTGTTTATAATTGAAGGATGGGAGGATTATGGTTGAGAAAGGTGAAAAAATTGAGTTTCGGGAGGTTTACGTCGTCGCACGTCGCGACCTGCGGATGAGCTCGTAGCGGCGCGCGCGCTCGTCGCGACGCGCTCCAACTTCTCGTCACGGCGAGCGGCCAATTTCCTGCGGCGACATACTTCGGTATTTTGGACATAACTTTTGATGTAGATGTCCAAATGAGGTGATTCTTTTTGCGTTGTAAACTAGAGACATAAGGCTACAAGTTTCATTAAGAAATCAAGTTCTGAATAAGTCTCTAAGAATATTCAATTTTGGATAGAATTTGAGCATGAAATTCTTGTTTCAGTTTTGGTTGTAGTTTGAATGGTTATAGTATGACTTTCCGATTTCTACACCAAATTGATTGAAATTTTGATTGTTTGGTTAAGGAAATCAAGTGAGGCAAGAGGAGTAAGGGAAACAAGAGGAAACTCATTCCTAAACAAGTTTTAAGCAAGAATTTCAAGTTGGGTTCATGTTTATAATATAGTAAATAAGTCACTCATTGTTTTGTTCAAATCAAGAAAGATTGGATGATTTAAAGTTACTTTATCAAGGTTTGCTTCAATTGCTATTATGAAATGATTATATGTTGCTACATGATTTGCATTCATGATTCTTTTTTAAAAGACTTCAAAAAGGGTTTTTCTCCTTTCAATAATACATGTACATGAAATCATGTTTTACGAATTATATGAGAAATAAGTTTACAAGCAAGTGCCAGTTTGGAAATCAAGTTTACAAGAATTTGAATCATGCATGTTATGTGGGTTTGTGATACGTCTCTCACGAACAGTCAAGTGCACATTGACTCACGAAAGGCTTCTCCCGCCTGCCCGCAAGTGGCATAGGGTTTCCCACAAGGATTTCCCTCACGAAACTACATCTACACATAACCATTTCGATGGGGATGTGTAGCACGTCATGAATCAGGGACTAACCCAAACCATCATGTTATGTTATGTGTTCATGATCTATTATTATGAATCATGCATCATGAATTGTTCATGAATCAAGCATTTCAAGATAATGACTTGTACATGCTCAATTGCTATGATTTCAAAGGGTACCACAGCAATGAGTTATCTTTTAAATAGTTTTGCTTATTTCTGTATTATAAATGTGTTCCCACGAGCTATAAACTCACCCCCCTTCATTCTCATCCACAGGAGATGAGAAGAAGATCGGGTGAAAGAAAGTGCAGATTTTTGTGTATTTCATGTGTATATTGTATCTTTGAAATTTGAGGATTTATGCAGCATGAAAATGGTATTAATATGTTGTAAGCATGTATTTCATGATGTAAGTGACTTCAAGACTTGCGCATGGAGTTGGGAAATAAATTATGTATGGTTATGATTCATGAATGGAATAGAATAGTGAATTATAGTTTTTGTAATGAATTGATATCCAAATATGACTTGTGTATGAATACTGATGAGATGAGAATGATTGCTAAGAAGATTTTATGAGTTAAGGTTTGCATGAGGATGGTTTTCCTGAGAGGAAATCAAGATTGTTTGCATGAGATTGAGTCAAACGAAGATGATGAAAAAGAAAAATTTATGCCAAATTGGATTGGTTAGAACAAGATAGTCTTATAGGTTTCCAACGCAACGTTTCATCAAAGTACACGCTTTGGATGTCGAAAAAAATTGTTCAGTTCAATTGAGTCATTCGATTTTGCTCTCGATTCCTTCGATTTTGATCCGATTGGATTTCATGAATTTCGCTTTGATTTGTTTCCATCTTTTTATTCAAGTACAAGTCTACTCACTTTTTCTTGCATGTTTTGGAATTTATGATTTCAAATAAGATGAGATTTCAAGGAATCACGACCTTGTGTTTGACGATGTTTTGCAAGGCAAGGTTGGGTTCCGGAAACGGGATCCAACAACTTCATTCTTTTAATCAAAATGAAAGAGAGGCCAATAAATGAGACATTCTCATTTGTTTAATATGGTTAGATGGAAAGATAGAAAACAAAAACAAGACACTCTCATTTTCGGTTAAATGATGAAAGAAGGGAGGGAGAGCAACAAATGCACTACTTCCTTCTTTAATCAAATGAATACTAGAAGGTTTATATGTTTTTCAACATGCCAACATTAAATGACAAACATTAAACCATTTAATGATAAGACCATTAAACCATTTAATGATGATGAAGCATGATAAAAACCCACCTTATATTTAGCAATTCAATGCTAAATGTGCAGTTGTTCATTTAACTATATAAAACCGAAATCTACATCATTGTAGATTTTGGTTTTGCCCTCCTTTTGTCTTTACAAATATTGTTTCAATTTAATTAATCTAATTAATCAAATCAAAATAAAATTTAGCCCAATATTAAATGTTCATTTTAGGCTTTTAATTAACAATTAATTAGTGTAAGCCTAACATTTAATCATAGGCTTAAAACTCAATTTAATTAACTCTTCATTAAATTGTTTTCGTATTATTATTCTGAATCTAATCTGGTCCTTTCTTTTTGGTAATCTCTATTTATTTTTCTTACTTTGCTTGATAACCTTTCCTAGAAGCCAAATGGGGAATTTAATTAGACTTATATAATTTAAGCTCCAATAAGCCTGGAATTAATTTAATCTCATTAGAACTAATTCTAGCTTGTTAACCAAATGTCATTCCACTAAAGACAATTAGCTGAACTCTTGAATTACTAAATATCATGAGAACACATGTTTCAAATTAGATGTCCAATTGCAAACTCTATTATGAACCATATTGTAGCCATCTGCACTATAAAGGATAAAATTGTTGTTTTACCCTTATTTTGGTTTTTCCTTCGAGATCTCCTGCTTAACTCTATATGGTGATTAATACACAAGATCTCATTTTGGTGTTAACACTTGATGAGTAGCGTCCATCAAACGAGCGACGAGTGACGAGCAGAGACCTATAACTTTTGAGATTACAAGCGAGTTTCAACCCCTTCTCTATGGCTTCATCTTCTTCCCCTACCTATCCCTGAACCCCTCTCCCCCCTTTACCTATCCTCGCTCCTCTCTCCCACTAAAAATCTTTCTTTGAAATCCCTAATCGAACCCAAAACCAAAACACCGACCCAAACACCATCACCCCCTGATTAAAGACCCACCTCTAAAAACGTCCCTTTCCATTAACCCTAGTCAAATCTCCTCAGTGACAAAACCATAAGAGACTGTTCCTGAAAATTCTTCCCATTCTCTTGAAATTAAAAATTTAGGGGACATCAGATCATGGAAGTTAGTTGTTTCAGATGGTATGGCAGACTCCATAGAAGATAAAGCTTTAACCTACTATCCCCCAAAGGTCAAGGAGGATCAGATCTATGTCCTCCCCCCTCCAGAGTTAGCTAAGAAGGGAGCCACACATTTCAGGTTAGCTTTGATAGGCTTTTTCATAAGAAAGGGACCAACTTTTCCTATGGTATAGAGAGTTTTAGCTAGGTCCTAGGTGGAGTTTTGGCTAAAGGAAACTTTAATTACTAACTCAAACAATTTTTTTTTTAAGTTTGATTCAAAGATAGCATTGAATTTGGTATTGGAAAAGGGTTTTTGGCATATCCAAGGGAAGCCCTTATTTCTACGAAACTAGAGTCTGAATTGGGGGGGGGGGGGGGGGGGGGGGTGGGAAAGA
>JANTNU010000005.1:17761299-17773968 GCA_024752395.1 Erythroxylum havanense | reverse complement strand
TACCTTTAAGTGATGCAGCAGATAATTCTAACTCGGGTGGACTTTGGTTAGCTTCTTCACCCACATACGGTTGAAAGCTCATCACCTGGTTGATCAATTCGTCTTCTTCCTCCTGTAGTTCTACCGGTTGTTCTTCGTCGGTTAAAAGGATGTGGAATTGTTTTTCTCCACACACATGCCCTGGCGTGTATTTTCCATCACACCGGTAACACAATCCTTGCAACCTCTTTCGTTGTAACTCCTCAGCCGACAATCGTTTGAAAGGGAAAGAAGATTCTCGTCTGATAACCCTTCGAGCATCGTTCACGGAATTAGACCCCCACTGTTCCTGCGATCTGCCTTGTACAGGAACTGGTCTAATACTGGAGCTACCCGCAAGAGTTGGCGTCTTCCTCTCGTCATCGGCTCTGCGATTAGAGCTCCAGGGGGTGATTGAAGGATTAGGGCTAGTTATCGGAGCAGACTTCACCCCTAAATGATGAGAACCCGACGACCCCATTCCACCCAACAACTTCGGGTACCTAGTATTCCTGGAGGACTGTTCCCACAAAGCCCAATTACGGCCTTCGGTCATTTGGGCTAGCTCCATCAACTGGATCAACGATTCTGGTTGGGTCATCAACACTTCTGCTCGTATATCATCCTTCAAACCATTCACATACGCCGTTGTCACCACCTCCACCTGAACATCCTTCAACATCGACGTCACTACTTCAAACTTCTGGTTGTATTCTGCTACCGTTCCAATTTGTTGGAGTTTCAACAACTCCGATAATGGGTTGCTCACCTTGGAGCTGCCAAATCTTCTGATCACTGCACTTTTGAACGTCTGCCAATCCGCTACCGGCGACCAATTTTGACGCCACTGATACCAACTTAGGGCATCTCCTTCCATGCAAACCGATACTGCTTGTAACCAGCGATCTGGTGAAACTTCATTCATTTCAAAATAACGTTCTACTCGAAAAACCCAGCCGAACGGGTCCTCTCCGTAGAAGAGTGGAATTTCCAGTTTCCGATGAAGCCTCTCTCCTCTTGTTGGTTCGGGTCGCACCGGTGTCTCTCTCTCAAACATCGGCGCAGAAGTTTCTCCAACTTCCCCGACTCCATCCTTCGCCTTTCCTTTATCTTCTGCTCTTCTTAAAATTTCAAATATAGAAGCTATATCTCCAGCCACCTTGTCAACTTTAGCTTCAACTCCCGCAATATCTTCTACTATCTTCAACATCTCATTTTCTACGTTATCAATTCTAGCTTCCATTCTCGTAAAAACCATTCCCTACCAGCCCTCGCTCTGATACCAAATTGTTAGAGACTTACTGCTCTAACAGAGATTTTCCCTTTAATATCCACAACCTGCACTAGGAAATACACACAAAAGCAACAGAGAATCCACACCAGCAGCAAAACCAGAACAAAAAGAATGAGCAATGAAAAGAACACAGAACAATAGCATTTCCCAGCTAGACTTCGAGGGCTAGCTGAACCTCCATACAACACTAATTCCCACAGAATAACCGTAGTCAATCATTATTCTCTTAACAACTTATATTCCTCCAACTAACTAACTCTCGTCTTATGCACTTACTACATAATCTCCTTTTTACCCCTCACCGTTACCAGTATTCCTAACTCCCCTTTTTCCCCCCCTCTTCTTGCTATACTTATGCTCAAATCTAGTCTCAACAGCCATCTGCTGCATTTGCAACTTTGAATTAAACCATAGACTCTATATGTAAATCATAAGTTTAGTCATAACAGTTATGGAATGTATTCCCAAGCATCCATTTGACACATTGATCTGACAGTTGCTCTAATTATTTGTGCAGATTTGAAGAGAAATATGGTTTTCTATTTTATGCCCCTTGTTAACGCTTAAAATCTTCAACTCTTGGCATGTTTCATATGCTATATATTTCTTGTCTCTTATTGACCAATCTAGGTTCTGCTTGATGCTCACTTGAGTGTATTAGTTGTTGATATGCATCTAAACTAAGTATATTAACATATTAACACTTATATATCCACACTCATATCCACACCCAGACATGTACAATCTCACACCTAACATTTGCGCAAGATGTGGGAAATCTTGATGCAAATATCCGGTTCCACATTTTTTATATCAAGGTCAATACAAAAAAATTCAACCAACATGTCAATGAGGTGCTCATTTATGTAGGTGTGAGCACTGCATGCTGGCACACCTCCTAGACATTTACTTGTGCTTATTATTATTGTCACAATTTTGATACTGACAAATTTTAAAACATTTAGGGGAGAGTGAAATATGTCGTTAGACCTGTTTTACCCTCTGGCTGTGAAACAAAAGCTGGCTATTGTGGTGCCATTGGTGCAAAAGACTCCTTAAATTTGGGTGGCTATGGTGTGGAGCTTGCTCTGAAGAACATGGAATATAAAGCTATGGATGACAGTGCAATAAAGAAAGGTAAGGAGGCCGATTCAGTGATTGTTTCTGGTTTAAAACTCATGTTGAAACTTAGAAAGTTCATTGTGTATGAGCCATGATATCATATACAGTTGTGATTCTGATTGCTGAATGAGGAAATCTCGTTTAAATCCTCAGCTTCTTTGGAAATCTGAGTACTATCCACAAACTGTAGAATACACTACATATTTTCACAAAATTGGTATCCTGGACTTTTAGATTGGATATTGCAAGTGATAGTTGCATTGTTTACCACTTATTCTGAATGATTGATACTTAATTTAAGGGCATGGTGTGGTATTTGTAAAATTATTCTGCAAGTTGATTGCATCCCATGTTTGAAGCTTTTCTTGGGCACCTTGTCGTAAAAGTTATCAACTTAAACTGCAGGTGTTACATTGGAGGATCCCCGGATAGAAGATCTCAGCCAGGATGTTAGAGGATTCATCTTTTCCAAAATATTGGTTTGTCTTCCTTAAAACTTATCTATACCATGTCTACCATTTTCTGATTAAATTCTCCTGCAAAGGTATTGCCTATTATTTTCCAAATGAAAACATGTTTTTTCCCATAGAACTTAAAGAAAAAGGATCCTTTGAATCTTGATTATTGTTATGTTCACCATATCATCTAGTACGATTTGCTATGACATACAATATGTTTCACATTACGTTTCCCATACATTAGCTTTACTTTCATAATTCAATCAAATGCTTTTTGCTGCTTTTGACTGTAGCTCATTTTCATTTACAGCTCTTATTGCTTTCAAACCATAAGATGAGTTAAAAAGTTACTCTTAAAGCTGAAAAATGTTCCTCTAATTGTCATAAGATTATTTTGAACCTTATTTTCTGATTATCCTTCTTGATGTGCAAACTACCATCCTACTTATTTTAGAGGCGGTTATTTATTTATGTTTACTTGCAGGAACGTAAGCCTGAACATACAGCTGAAATAATGGCTTTCAGAGACTTTCTTTTGTCATCAACAATTTCTGATACCCTTGATGTTTGGGAATTGAAGGGTATCCACTGGTTTTCACGTCTATTTACAGTTGAAGACACTTGAACGCTTTCTGACGGCTTTCTTTTAAACAGATTTAGGACATCAAACAGCACAAAGAATAGTGCAGGCATCTGACCCTTTGCAGTCAATGCAAGAAATCAACCAAAATTTTCCTGGCATCGTGTCTTCTTTGTCTCGTATGAAGGTAAATAAACACAATGCTATACTAAGTTTGATAATGTCCATAAGAGCTGTACTTACCCCAATTAAGTTATTTGGTAGTTTCCATCATCTGAATTGTTGAATGTTGAAATTTTGCAGCTCAACGATTCAGTTAAAGATGAGATAACTGCAAACCAGAGAATGATCCCTCCGGGCAAGTCTTTGATGGCTCTGAATGGTGCTTTGATCAACATTGAAGACATTGACCTTTTCCTGTAATGCATTTTTCTTTTACTGAATCATTTCCACTCTTTTCCTTGCAGAAGATGGTTATGTTATTGAATCACAAAGTATTGTTTATCATTTCTTCTAAATTTCAAGCCTGCATAGTTGATACCATTCCTTACTCTAAAATGCTGCAATTGACAATTTCTATGGCTGGATATGTATGTTTACATTTTCAAAATATGGCCTTATGTTGTATTTTGTACACTTTTTTGTTCTCAGTTTGATAGTGAAGCTCAACAGACACTTATTTTGTTTTGATTTCATTGCTCTATAGATGCTACTTTGTTCTTAAATTTTATTGGTCGTTGTTAGCAACTATTTATGACTTTTATCTAGTAAGGTGTCTAAACTTTTTATCGTCAGTATGGGCAACACATTGATTAGTTAGGTTTGGTTACAACCTTTATTTATTGATCAGGAAGAGGTATTTTAGTTATTGTCTAGCCTATATAATTGATTATGAGCAGTTTGTTTTTAGTTTTATGGCCCTCAAAAAGTTAGGTGGGGCCTACATTCATCTTAGGTAGATGTCATTTTTAATTATCATACATCGATTTTTTTATTTCGGCATTTTCCCAACCCGAGGAATTTCCTTCGTTAAAAATTATATGATTTCATTGCTTTAACATAGTACTTGAATGCTAGCTGATTATATTCTTTTCCTGCTCTTTTAACAGGCTTATTGATATGATCCAGCAAGAGTTGTCACTAGCTGATCAATTTTCAAAACTGAAGGTGAAGAGCGCTAAATCTCTATTTATGGGTATAATGAGTATGGCATTGTCTAATTTGATGTACCTATTGGACGTAAACACTGTTATTTTGTTTAGTTTACTGGAGAAGAACTGCAACTAAGTGGTTCACTTAGGATACCATACTCTTTTACCTATATAGGATGTGTGCTGTATCAACAAGCTATCTGTAAAGAAATTCACTGAATTTTGGTATTATTTGAGCATGTTTTGCTACTGAGAGCGAAGTCAAACTTTGTGTTCAACTCTTCGAGGAGTTTTAAATGTCACTAAGAAGAACAGATTGATTTCACTTCCTTCTTGTTGTAATCTTTGATTATACCATTCCCAATGACTGAGTGTTGGCTACCATGCTTAAGTGGACCTCTGTATGTCAAATCTTACTTTCCTGGGATTGGCTCTAAGGGTCTAGTCTTCACAAGCGTACAACACCTTAATTTTTTAGTGCGTCTCTGTTTACATTCGCATGCTAGCGGTCTTAATATTTTCATGTGATCCCTAATTATATTAAATTCTTAAAACTGTTAATATTTGTAGATCCCTCCTGTCCCAATAAGGAAACTTCTGTCAACACTTCCTCCTCCTGAGTCCAATATGTACCGCATTGATTTTCGTTCAATCCATGTTCATTATCTTAATAATTTGGAGGAAGATGCTATGTATAGGCGCTGGCGGAGCAATATAAACGAGGTAATGTATTCTTTGTGAAATTTATTTATTTAAGACTACAATTGCTACCCTTACATATTCTTCTGACAATGATGCTATTCCCTTTTGTGAAGATTTTGATGCCTGTCTTTCCTGGGCAACTTCGCTATATCCGCAAGAACCTGTTCCATGCAGTTTATGTTCTTGATCCAGCAACCAGTTGTGGCCTTGAGGCAAATCATTATTCTGATATTTGATATTGATTTCCCCTTTGTTTAATTATTACATAACCCTGAAAATAACTCTTTCTTGTTCGCTTACAGTCCATTGATACGATTCTTTCTTTATTTGAGAACAACTTTCCCATGAGATTTGGGCTCATACTATATTCTATGAAGTTCATTAAGGAGACTGAGAAGCAACCCAATGGCCTCCATTTATCTACTATGAAGAATGATGGACAAACTGACGATCTGTCCAGTTTGGTATGTGCTTCCTCTATGTTCGTTGACGTTAATTCTCTTGATTTTCCTTCTTATTTAAAGAAACTCTAGGTCTTAAATTTACTGTTTCTCAAGCACGTTCTTCCCATTATGTATATATGCCCAAATGTCTTAATGATGTAGAACAGACAGATGGCAGCTTCCATGTTTAATGGAAATTGAAAAGGGAACATAATCTTATACTAAAAAGAAGAGCTAAATGAAATATAGTATATATGAAAGTTTCCGTATTAAGGTCAAATCAGGAAGACGTGTTCAAAATGCTTTACCTAAAAATTACTAACTTCAATCTAGCAACTCTTAGAAATCACATGAGGGTTAATAAAGAACTAGGCATCACACCTATTGTATAGAAATCACTCTTAGAATCTAAGAAACACTTCTTAGATTAGAAAGCATTATACTTTCTCCATGAAATTCATACCTTGAAAGCTCTTTCCTCTTCCTTAGAATTGAAACATTCAATACCATATAGCTTTTACCTTCTTAATGCTTATCCTATGTAAATAAGGAATTTAACTTAAAATACCTGTATAAAAGTGGAATCCTACCCTGATAATGATTTTTATTATTCTTTAATTGACTTGAATCCCAAGCCAACAAGGAGAATCTAAACTTATGGATTTATTCATTGTCTCTTAAGATTGTGATTCTTATAGTGCTACAATTTGCCTTGCAGATCATAAACCTTTTTGTGTATATCAAAGAAAATTATGGCACGTTAACAGCTTTCCAATTTCTGAGCAATGTAAGAGTTTTGCTGCAATCTTAGTTATATATACAATTTCAACATTTCTTTGTCTAATAGAACCAATATAGTCATTCTGTTTACTTTTTGCCTGTATTTCCTGCATATTGGGATCAAATCCTAAAGTTTGCTTTGTTGTGAATGGTGATGATTATATAAAACATGAGATGTTTTATTTGCCTAGAGGTAAACCTTTTCTGGATACTGTTGGAAAATTCTTGGACTTGAAGTCACAGGGTGATATTTGCTAGAGGTGCAAATGAATTTGGATAATTCTGAAAATCAAATCAATCTAGATTACAGAATTCTTCTATGCTTTGTATATGTGAGTGCAATTTAGAAATGGCATCTATCTGCTGCAAAGAATCTTTTTTATGAGCGCTGAATGCACCTATTATTTTGGGTGTTGAAGTATTTGCTTTATGTGTTATTTCTCTTAGGATCTGCTTAGCAAGAGTTAAGCATTGAATATCCCACATGCATGAAAAATTTTTATTAGAAAAAAAGGCTTTTGAACTGAAAACATTTGAAGCTATTGGTCAACTTTAAATGGCACAGACATGACCTTGTCTAAATTGAATGATTGTCCTAACTATGCTTGCATTTTATGTTGGTTGCTGGGCTTTGTTGGATAATGAGGTATTCGTATTTTTTTAGCAAGTTTCAATATGAATAAGCAGTGTTTATTTTACAAATATTTCCAGGTTAACAAGCTACGTGTTGAGTCAGCAGATCTTGTGGATGATGCTCCTGAAGTTCACCATGTGGAAGGGGCTTTCGTGGAAACTATCTTGTGAGTTCAAAACATTTTTGTTACTTTGTTTACTTTTGCAGTGAGTTGTTACTTAAGAGCTCTATTCTTTGGGGCCTACTTTAGAGAACTTTGGATTCATTTTCCTTCGAAGTCATTTGACTTTCTAAAAAGTTTTAACCATTCTTATGAAGGCCAAAGGCAAAAACACCTCCTCAGGATATATTGCTAAAAGTAGAACAGGAGCTACCTTTTAAAGAAATGACTGAAGAAAGCTCCCTGTTTGTCAGTAAGTTGGGTTTGGGCAAGATGAGATGTCGTCTGTTGATGAATGGCCTTGTCCTTGATACTAGCGAGGTAATGCTTACAAATCTAAAATTTATCTGACTTGATATTCCTTTGCTTGAACTTATGTTTACAGCATATGAGAAATTCTGTTATTTCTTGGATTTCTTCCATTTGAAATTCATACAAACTGTTCAGTATGATGCAAGTTGACTATTGAGACAAAGCTTGTGTTTGTTATTCTTAAAGTTGACTTTCCTTGATTGAAAATTCTCCTTTGAAAAGAACACGAGGTATCAGTTCCCTTACATTTTGTCAAGTTAATGTGCCAAAAATTTGTAAGTTAGCTTGTTTCAGCTTGTGCTTGTTCTGATTGTTTTTTCTGGAATTGGAACTTAATTTTTTGGTGTTTTATAGATGCTAACAAATCTAAAATTTATCTTCTTGATATTCCTTTGCTTGAACTTATGTTTACAGCCTATGAGAAATTCTGTTATTTCTTGGATCTCTTCCATTTGAAATTCATACAAACTGTTCAGTATGAAGCAAGTTGACTATTGAGACAAAGCTTTTGTTTGTTATTCTTAAAGTTGACTCTCCTTGATTGAAAATTCTCCTTTGAAAAGAACACATGAGGTATAAGTTCCCTTACATTTCGTCAAGTTAATGGGCCAATAATTTGTAAGTTGTCTTGTTTCAGCTTGTGCTTGTTCTGATTGTTTTTTTCTGGAATTGGAACTTAATTTTTTGGGTGTTTGATAGATGCTAACAAATCTAAAATTTATCTGACTTGATATTCCTTTGCTTGAACATATGTTTACAGCATATGAGAAATTCAGTTATTTCTTGGATCTCATCCATTTGAAATTCATACAAACTGTTAAGTATGATGCAAGTTGACTATTGAGACAAAGCTTGTGTTTGTTATTCTTAAAGTTGACTTTCCTTGATTGAAAATTCTCCTTTGAAAAGAACACATGAGGTATAAGTTCCCTTACATTTTGTCAAGTTAATGGGCCAAAAATTTGTAAGTTGTCTTGTTTCAGCTTGTGCTTTTTCTGATTGTTTTTTCTGGAATTGGAACTTAAAATTTTTGGTGTTTGATTGATGCAATTTTGTTTCTCTTCTTTAGCTCACAAGAATTATTTCCTCCACCCCCCAGGATACTCTTATGAATGCCATGAATGATGAGCTCCCTAGAATTCAAGAGCAGGTTTACTATGGTCATATAACTTCTCACACTGATGTCTTGGACAAATTTCTTTCAGAAAGTGGTGTTGGCCGCTATAATCCACAGGCAATTCGCTTAATTTTGTGTTCCACGTTCTTGTATTTGGAATGGCTGTACATAGTTCTGTTTTTGTATTCTTCACAATTTTTTCTGCTGATGTTCAACTACAGATCATTAAAGATGGCAAGACCAAGCCCAAATTTATTTCTTTGGCTCCAACCATGCTTGGGGAGACAGTACTTAGTGATATTAACTACCTTCATTCTCCTGATAGTAAGCAGAATTTTTGTTGAGAAATATGACATTTGTACTAAAATTTGGTCTTTTGAAATTTATCGTAATATCTCATTCTTTCTGGTATATGATGCCTGCACTAAAATTTGGTCTTTTGAAAATTTATTGAGGTATCTTATTCTTTCTAATTATTGAACTATTTCAGCCATAAATGATTTGAAGCCCGTAACTCATCTTCTTGCTGTTGACATAACTACAAGGAAGGGCATCGAATTGCTTCATGAAGGAATCCGTTATCTGGTTATTGTTTACAATAAACATCTAAACCTTAATCATTGTTTATTTATCACTACTCTGAAATTAGTCATGACTACTTGCTATATATGTCTGGATGCAGGTTGGTGGATCTAAAGTTGCTAGGTTAGGTCTCCTATTTACTGGCAATCAAGTTACTGATTTACCGAAACTCCTTTTAGCTAAGGTTTTTGAAATCACTGCTTCAACTTATAGGTTTGTAACATTCTTTATGTATGATTTTGTTTATTTACATATGACATAATGTACTTGATGCTGACTATTGACTACTTTGTTATCATGTAGTCATAAAAAATCTGTGTTGAAATTTTTGGACCATCTGTGCTCATTCTATGAGCAAAAGTACATTGTTGCTTCTTCTGTAGCAGTTGAAAGCCAAGAATCGTTTATAGAGAAAGTCTATGAGCTTGCTGAGGCCAATGGTTTACCTTTGAATGCTTACAAATCCATCCTTCCTGAGTTTACTACTGAGAAGATGATGAACCATTTGAATGAGGTATATGGCTGCAAGTTACCTGTGCACTAATATTCTTCTGCATCTGAATGCATAGACATTACATATTTTCTGTTTCCTTTTTAATCTTTAGGTATAATTTCCAATATATCTAGCATCATCTTTTATTTTTGTTGGAAACTTTGATACATGAAAAAGCAATGATGTGCAGGTGGAACAATTTTTATACAGGCTTATTGGGCTAGAATCTGGCGTTAATGCTGTCATTACAAATGGAAGGGTGTGTCCTTTGTTTCCCTGAATGAACAATGACGGAGCTGGCTACAGCTGCATTTATCTTTTTGTACAGTTCTTTTGTTTTATTTGCAAGAAAGCCCGCTTGCTGCAAATATTTTATACTTGTTTTCATATGGGGCAGGTGATTTTTTCTAGTGATGAAAGCACTATTTTGAGCCATGATATACAACTTCTGGAGTCTGTAGAATTTAAACAAAGAATAAAGCACATTGTGGAAATTATTGAAGAGGTGCAGTGGCAGGATATAGACCCCGATTTGCTCACAAGGTTTGCTGGTTTTACCCTTCAGATTCTCAATGTCACCTCCAGTGTTCCCTTTTCCAAGCATAATCTTTTAGCAGAGTGTCGGTTTTATGCTTTTCATTGTGCATATGTTCAGAAATCGTGCAAATTTTTGACAGTGGAGTAAGTTGTTAAATTGTTTAGACTCTTCTTTGAGGTGTTTATTTGTAAACTTAAGATCTACTAATTCTTTCTTATCCCAATTTTAATTCTTTATGAATCTTGCATCTTTAGTATTTGAAGTTCTTTCCATTTAGCTGAAGTGCTTGTTTGTAATATGGATGTGGTTAAAGGAGTAGATGCTAGTCTGGTTGATTAGACACTGTAGAAATGTTTTGCTAAATGCAGCTTTAATGAATATTTGCATGGATTTTTACCAAAACAAGAAAGAAATATTTGCATGGATCACTGCTGATGAGTGAATAATCTCCATAGTTTTGCCTTCAATCCACCTGTTTCTGCAACAAAGGTCATTTTATGCTGAAGGGAGATCAGTTTCTAAATGTCTTTTGACATTTAACGTCCCATCATATATGTGGTTTAGCATAATATGCAGTTTGAGATATTACTTCTCATGGTATATTCAAACATTTATGCAATTTTTTTATGGCACTGGCAGCAAATTTTTTAGCGACATTATCATGGCAGTATCATCGGCAATGGCTACAAGGGATCGAAGTTCTGAAAGTGCACGGTTTGAGATTTTGAGTGCTGAAAACAGGTTGGAGCTTGTTCTTGTCTCTTTACAGTGGAAATGTTTCTTTGTTATTCCTTTTTCTCGAACAAAGTTTTTGTGGTCAAAGATATGCATATCTCATAATATTATGATCTGATAATAATCAGATCATTTAAAATTAGATAGCAGTATCTTGTAGATATATAGAACCCTAGGATTATATTTCCATATCTGTACAGATTTCTATCCTATTCTGTAACCCTATGCATGTATATATATATACTGCAGTCTATAATAAAAGAAATATAGAGCAAAGGTCTAATTCACTGTTTTGAAAGCTATACTTTTTCTAAGTGGTGACATCAACGGCTAGGAGTGGCACCGGGCTGGCCCGAGCTGGGCTGTCCTGGGTCCGTCTAGGCCTGAGGCCTGATCGGGCCTGAGGCATTAAAGCCCAAGTTTGATCCCGACCTCAACTGGATTCAGGCAGCCCCTAGCCAGACTTGGCTTGGCCCAAATTTTTTTTAAATTAAAAAATGAAAAATGGCATTGTTTTGCCAAAAAAAGATGTCATCTTCCATAAACGTTTCGGGCTTTGGGGCCTAACGCTAGCCTGGCCTGAGGCTCGTTTTTTATAAAAGATAAGGCTCGAGCCCAGCCTTGGCTACCACCATTAACTGACATATATAAATTGTAAACATTGAAATTGGTAACAAGGCCACCCTGCTTATTGATTTAGGGTCTTAATACCCTTTATATATAGTCAATTTAGAATTATGCTACTTTCTAATATGGTTCTAATATAGTTAACAACTGTTATAACTATTTAATTATTCCCTCTGGAGCATGCATATTTATGATGGAAAATTTGTTATGAAGAACTTACATCCTAGAGCCATGCAATGATTTAGTAAAAAAAATCAAGAACTTGCTCTACACCCATTGGAAAATCTATATAGGGGCAAGTGATTGCAAGGTAACTGAGTTTGCCAACTGGTTTGACTCTGTTGATAAATCTAATTGTTTGAAATTATTTTTGAAAATATTCCTTGAGTGACTGTATCCCCTTACATATCCACATAAATATATAAAATAATAATTCTTGAACTTAACTTCTTGGAGAAAATGGAATGATCTCTGTGAGATTGGATATGATGACATTGAGTTACCACCTTACTAAACTTTCAAACCATGCTAGAGCTTGCTTAAATCTATATAAAGACCTTTTTAGCTTGCAAACTTTGATAGATTCTCTCCAAGTAACAAATCTAGAAGGTTGCTCCATATATATCTCCACTTTAGAGTGTACATGTAAGAAAGCATCCTTCACATCTAAAGTGGCTAATGATAAATGGCTGCAAGGAAGATAATTAGTCTAAGAAAAACTGGTTTAACAATTGGAGAAAAAGTATCCAAATATTGAACACCATAAACTTGAGCATAAACTTTAGCCACCAATGGAGCCCTCAATTGAGTTAAATAGCCATCAGAATTAGTTTCACTATAAATACTAGTTGAATTTAGGGTAAAGAATATATTTCTGTATTTACTGGAATTGTATGTTAATACAAGTATGTACAATGCTGTCT
>JANTNU010000005.1:17746286-17761199 GCA_024752395.1 Erythroxylum havanense | reverse complement strand
ATATATCAATCATAATCTTTAAGATATAGCAGAATCCCTAAGATAAGAATGATAAGAAACAACATTAACCAACAATACTCATTCACAGCCAATAGCTTGTTCACTTGGGGGCACATAAACATGTATGGTTAGTTATTAAAGCTGGCATCTCCTCTTCCATAGCTGTCCTTCAACTGCTGCTTCATGACTTTCATCAGATGCTTTAACTTCTTCAGTAGCCATAGTGCAATGAGAAATTTCTTCAATGATCAGTCACTACCAAAATGTTAGCGAACTAAATTCTTCTAAAGCTGATATAGAACTAAAGAAATTCCAAGATTTGAGTTGGAACAAAATTTCAGAATTGCAGATTCACCTAGAATAATACCATCTCAGGAACTTTCAATCAACAGATTGATCTTTAAATCGACTAAAACTTGAAGTTTTAATAAGTAATTTGTGTACAACACTCGTCGATAAAGCCAAACAAACAAAAGCAGAATTGCGCACTTGTCAAAATATTTTCGGACAAAGCCAACCAAACTGAAGCAGCACTGTGGAGAACAGGGCATTGCCTTTTGTTTCCTTTCCAATCTTATGTAATTTTGATTTATTACAAATCGAGGATTTCAATCCTGTTTCATAATTCAGTTGTTACCTGCATATTTTAATTTCATGCTCTAGAAGCTGGATTGAGATAATTATGAATTAAATTTAGGATTGCTGTGAATTAGCTGCTGCGTCCTTTCTGTTCTTAACTATGGAATCAGATTTTCTTAATTCTCTTACGCTGCAATTTCTGTTTGACAGTGAATTTTGGCCTAAAAATA
Source organism: Erythroxylum havanense (assembly GCA_024752395.1). Lineage (NCBI taxonomy): Eukaryota > Viridiplantae > Streptophyta > Magnoliopsida > Malpighiales > Erythroxylaceae > Erythroxylum > Erythroxylum havanense. The sequence goes on along the minus strand of JANTNU010000005.1, from coordinate 17,760,390 downwards.
TTGCAACTCATTTAACACTTATTTTATGTCCAGTGCTGTCATTATAGGTGATGAATCTTCTAGTGTTCATATTGATGCTGTGCTTGATCCTTTAAGTTCAATTGGTCAGAGGGTGGCTTCCCTCCTGAGAGTTCTGAGGAAGTATGTTCAACCAAGCTTCAGAATTGTGCTGAATCCTATGGTGAGACAAAATTGCAAGTTTCTCTTTGGCATTATATTGCCGTGATCTATGCCATGTAGATGTTTGTCTACCTATGTATCTGGACCTTTATATGACCATTAACATTAAGGAATTTGTGAACATTATCCATCATTTCATAGGTGTGTGGAAGAAAGATAAGTGAAAACCTAGGCAGAGCAGAATGATAGATAGGATAAATTTGAGGTAGGAATAGACAAAGGTTGTTCTAGTTCACTACATTTGATTGCCCTGCTTCTGATATATAAGATTTGGATCGTATGGAAGCACAGATTTACAAAATCAAAGAATCAACTAAGCATAAGTAAAAACCCAACTTCAATAACGAAGTAACAAAGTCCGAAAAGATTAAAATTGTATAAAGTAACAAAGGATTCATTGATTGTGGTTAACAAAATATATTTTTGATTCTTATGAAGTCCAGGAAGATTTTTGTTTGGTTGACTGATTCACTGTCATTCTTTTCAACTAATGTAGTGGTCAATTCAGCAGTAGATTTTGCACATGGCTTGTAGAAGAACTGAGGCTGTTATAGATCTTGAGTATATTTGTCAATGTTTTGTCTCCTTCAACAAGGAATTCTATATTGGCGTCAATAAGCTGTATATTTGGTATCATTTGTGCTTATAATGGTGTAATCTGGTGCAGGAATAGTTTGATGAATAATTTTCTTTGGTTTTTACATTTTATGGCATTTCATTTAATCTATCTGAATCCAGAGGTTAACATAATGGATGTCCTATAGCCAGCACTGTTAATGAAAACCGATAGATGATGCAGCATTTTGATTGCAAAATGCTTGAGGTGGATGAACTTATAGCCAATTTATCTTTTACTTTTTATCTTTGAGGAAATCCTAGGAACTCGTGCATCTTGTTTTAAATGCATTCTGATTAGGGGCCTGAAACCTGAAAATAATAATATATGATTCTACCTCTATGCTGAACAGGGTAGAATGTTTGAAAAAATAGATTAATTATTTGATTACTCCCAGTTTAAAATTAAAAGAATGGTTAGGATACTCGATTACATTTGAAGAATATGAAGCCTGTACTACATTTGATAAGGCAATGTCTATGATGCGTAGTTTTTCTATTCTTTTTTTTTTTTTTGGCTGTATTACCACTGATAAGCTAATTTATTTAGTTAAGTGGCATATTATTATTTCCTGTTCTGATGTGAATTTGGTGCAGAGTTCTCTTGTTGATCTCCCCTTGAAGAACTTCTACAGATATGTTGTTCCAACCATGGTATACATCTGATTCTGAGATGTACTTTTCAGTTACCATGTTTCTTCTCTTAGTTGGTCTTTCATTTCTCAGGATGACTTCAGTGGTACAGATTGCTCAATAAATGGACCCAAAGCTTTTTTTGCAAATATGCCACTGTCAAAAACCCTTACCATGAATCTTGATGTACCTGAGCCATGGCTTGTTGAGCCTGTTCTTGCAGTGTATGTTCTTTCCTTAGTGAGATACTACCACTTCTTTCATGTTATTGTATTGAAGTTTAAGAAGCTATCATTTGGTCGAATGCTTCAGCCATGATTTGGATAATATTTTGCTTGAGAATGTTGGTGACACAAGGACACTGCAAGCTGTTTTTGAGCTCGAAGCACTTATTCTAACCGGTGAGATGGGTGTTCCCTTCCATTTAACTTAATGATCAATGTTTCTCAGAATTTGCAGTTGCTTTTGAAGAGATAAACTTATGAATACTAACTCTTCTGATTTCATGTCCTGCTTTGTACAGGTCATTGTTCTGAGAAAGATCATGATCCTCCCCAAGGCCTTCAGCTCATTCTTGGAACCAAGAATGTACCTCACTTGGTTGATACTTTGGTGATGGCCAATTTAGGATATTGGCAAATGAAAGTTGCCCCGGGAGTATGGTACCTGCAACTTGCTCCAGGCCGAAGCTCTGATCTTTATGTTCTGAAGGAAGGAACTGGTGGCAGTGAAAACAGGCCTTTGTCAAAGTGTATCATTGTAAATGATTTGAGGGGTAAAGTAGTTCATTTGGAAGTTATTAAAAAAAAGGGCATGGAGCATGAGAAGTTGCTGGTCCCTAGTGTTGATAAACACTCTCATGGGAAGGCTCAAGTGAGTTCATTTTATATTTTTCCTAATAAGTATTTTGTTTGTCCAAAATTTCAACCAATTTAGGTAAATGAACTTAAGATGTGCATCCTTAATGCTTTGAAATTTTTTGTAGGGAAGTCATACTAGTTGGAACTCTAATTTACTGAAATGGGCTTCTGGGTTTATTGGTAATAGTGGCCAATCAAAAAGCATTAACAAGAATTCGATGGTGAGCTTTCATTTTCATAATGTTTCTCTGTCTTCTGTGTTCTTTTTGGTCTTCCAATTATTGGCACTTTTCCCATTTCGTTTCTGGACTACTGAATTGAATATTTCATGTATTTAATGTTGAGCATATGGATTTAGTAATATCACAAGATAATTGTGTTGAATTCTTTTTTATAATTAGGAAATTTATGTTGAAATATCAGCTGTCATTTTAATTTTAAGCCTATTTCACCTAATTACCATATGGTATCATTACATATTATTTGAACTAGCTCCCAAGTTTTCTTGAGTTACAGAATATATTTATCTCGACGTCAAGGTCAAACTTGTGTACTTGCCTTGATGCCTATGCTCCTAATTGTGATTATTTTGATATCCACCCCTCCAGGAAAACAGAAAAGGGCAGCATGGAACAATGATCAATATTTTTTCTGTTGCTTCTGGACATCTGTAAGTCTTTTGTTCTTTGTTGATTTATCTTATTGAATTAAATCTTTGACATAAGTCTCTCTCTTATGTTGCTATTATGTCTAAGATGGTGCATACATCCTTCCACATTTTACTATTTCAGATCGACATATCTCCAGAGGGAAAATCATATACTTGATAATAAAGACTTTATTTTTGCTAGCACTTTAAAACAATGCTCTTAGGTACCAAAACCTGCCTTTGAGAATTTATTATTAGTTGATGATGTTTGTTTTAAGGAAGCATAAAGAAAATCTCTTTCTAAATGTACTCCACTATGTGAATCTGAAACACAACCAAACTTAAAGATACCTATTTACTGTGGAAGTCCAGGGGTAATGATGCTGCCAAATCCTTCAATTTAAAAAAGAAGGAAAAGAGGTTGAACGTACAAACTTTTGTTGAACCTTTATTTAGTGGAAGATATGGAGCTCTAATTTGTCAATAATGGGAGGAGTAACAAGAACAAACAACAAGAAGGAAAGATACTATTGATGCACTTAACGCTGTCTATGGCTTGATGCAGCTATGATTTTGTTGGTTGAATCAGGGCTGATGGCCAGGGTCAAGCTTACAATCTTGTTCTCACAAAGCTTAGATTTTTAATTGAAGAGCATAACCAACAGTTGAACTTGACCATTTCAGCTCGATGACACTATAAGAAATCTACCATTTACCGACGGAAAAAACCGTAGGTGAATTTAACAACGCAAATTATATGTGTCCTTCCGTCGGTAAAATATACTGACGGACAGATGTAACCGTCGGTAAACCGTTGTTAAGATAAGTGCAAAGGTTTCAATATTAACGACGGAGGAAGAACGGTCAGTAAATACCACAAACAATTTCCCGACAGCTTATGGTATTCTGTCGATAATTATAGTGCTTTTTGCGATGATCTATTGTATTCCGTCAATAATTGAAATTTTTTTTAAAACAAAATCTCGACATCAATTTTTATTTGATGATCTTAAGAAAAATGCACAATTTTATTAGTTATGAATTATCTGTACATAATAAATTTATTTGTTTATATATTTAATTTGTTTAAACAGAAGATTGATGATATAAAGTAAAAATTTTCTTAATTGATAATAAAAACATTACAGTGTACATAATAAGTCTTTGTAATTGAAAACAAATGACTACAATAATTCTAATGTCCTGGTGATTGCGGGTGCTTTGAGCTGCTATCCCTCCTCTTCAACTACTCCATCTCCTGTCTTAGTTGAGTCATCGGCTCCATCAATGTTTGCACTGTTGTCCGAAGCTCAGTGACTTCATTAGTTTGCGTTAGTCTAGTAGATGCTGCTGTACTGGACATCGATGATTGCGAATAATATGTATTCGCAAATGAACCTAGTTTGAATATCCGTCTACGACGGTTTCTACCAGTGATAGCTTTAAGATACGTCTGAGTCTCATTAACAGGTTGTTCATCCTAAGACTATCGTTGAGTGACATGTTTTATTTAGTCCTATTAGAAAGCAATGTTTACATTAGTAAGGGATTATTATTAAGAAATAATAATAATGCATTAATTTCACATACATTCAGCTCTCTACATCGGTTGTTGATGAATGTCACACCGTCATGCTTCTTCATGTGAGTGTGCAAAAACAGCTGAGTAGGTTTAGGCCTCATGCATGATACACGGTATTCTACCACATTTTTCCTAAATGAATCTACGTAGACCGTCTCTTGGTATGTATCCACATTAACATCGTAAATAAGTTTTGAAAAGCATTACTAATTGCTTCTGTTTATCTATAGTCGATAAATACTTATACTATCTCTGAATTTGTATATGAATATTTAATGACTATAAAATGAGGATTCGATTCTAAATTTATTCTTCAACAAAATTAATAGTGAACTCTATCCACCATCCCTCTTGTATAGATATAGTTGTAACTTCCTTGGATACATAACATTCTCATACTTATTCCTATGACATATCAAGCATATCTTCATATAACTTTCAACATCTCTGTTTAAGCTTACTAATTAGTTTTACCTCCTCTTAATAGTATTTGTGATTCTTGAGTGACCTCTTTAAGGTCCATCATGTCTTATAGAGATCAACTTCTCTCTTAATTTGTTGCCAAATACCCTTCCATTCGATTTAATTAGTAGGTAAAACACTTACTGATTGTTAAACTTGATTTTCCTTTGCTCCTGAAATTCCAATTCTAACTCTTTTAAGAACTCTCAATCTATGTACTATGATGCCTCAAAATTCTGTGTGTAGGGCCTAGTGTTACTTCAATTAAATCTTGATTATTAATAAGAGGATTGGATGGGTTTGTTACCATATTAATTAGACAACGGGTGGGATGTCTATAGGTGAGTGCTGGGGCTTAGAATCCCTAGGAGTAATAACCCACAAGGTAGAAGCTATAACTCTCTACTTGTTGCAATGAGTGGCTTTTCCTTCTACCTATTTTTTGCCATAGCTTCTTAATGTCTTGTTATAATAGATAGTCAACCTAGAAAAAACTAACATCAACTAACTTACAATTATAATAACTATCTTCTTCCATTTGCATAAAGGAAAGTGTAAAATAAGTCTAATACTGTTGCTAACTATATAGCACGGACACGACAAAATGGAGCCGTGTCGACATGTCGGACACGTGTCTGTGTCGGACACTCACTGACACACGGTGGACACATCTAGAGACCGCTCGGACATTGCTTAATGAAAAATATGCTCTATAGAATATATGCTCCATGTTTTTTGAGAGGGGCTTATAAAGTACCAAAGATGTATAAACTATCAAGATGTTGGAAGTCTTGAAACACATCAATTAATATATATTATATTATGAATTCTGAATTTTTTCTTAATTCTAAATTTTATAATATATATATATGCCGTGTTCGTGTCCACCAAATTTTAGAAATTGGCGTGTCTTCGCATCCGTGTCCGTGTTGTGTCGCATGTCCGTGTCCGTGTCTATGCTTCTTAGGTTGCAAACAAGTTTATGACAATTTAGTAACTATGAAAACATTAAGATGCCCTTATATGAAATACCTAGTTAACCAACTAAACCTCAAAAAATTCACTATCATTATAGTATGTTAGTTTTAACATTCAAACTCTTCCTCCATCGATATATAAACAAAAAAACAATCCTTAATCTATAATACTGTAAAACAATTCAATCGACGGCCCCCATTAAATTTTCTCACATGTTAGATGGTAAAACAATCTAAGCAAACTAAGGTTAATACTATTACATGCCAAGAGGGCCTTATCAACTCAATAAATAACAATACAAACACCAATAGACATTCATACATATCACATTATCCATAACATTCATATTCCACAAATATCCAATCATAATCATCAAAATCGATGCAATGTTGTATTCAGTCAAATTCCCATAGCAAATTTTCAATAAACCCTAACTATAAACATTTAAACAACCAATCATAACTATAGTTAGAGTTAAAAATGACAACTCAATCCAATGTAGTAAAAAAAACATTAGGGCATAAGAAAAAAATTTCACTATTAACCAATTTCATCCATGAATAAATTAGATAAACACTTAAACTTGAATTCAATCCTTGATTCTTCTAAAATAACCATAGTAGCTTCCAAATCTCATACACAAACATTTACACATAAATCGTGTAAAACATGAAACAAACAATAAATCAACCACAAACATAAACCACGGTTTTTTCATTTCGACATAATAATGAAGGGCTCCACACATCGGCATACCTTCACCAAACGCCTAGCTCCACGGCCGGAGAAGACAGCAGCAACGGACAAAGAAGACACGACAGCTGGACAGAGAAGACAACAACGACGAAGAACAACGGCAGATGTGGAGAACTAAGGAGGAAGGTCGAGGGCGGGGGAGTTTGTCTAAGGTAAACCAAGCGACGTCGTTTCGTTACCCTTAAAAATGTTGAACAGAAGCAGTCGACAGACAACGACGTTTTAATAGCCAACTTACTAACGGAAATTTTCGTCGGTAAAGTGAAAACATTTTGCACCAAAATTTCTTGCGCAATTTCAGTGACGGATATTGCTACCGTCGGTAATCTAAATTTTTCTAGACAAGTTTTCCGACAGGTGTACGATAACCGTCAGTAATTGGCAATAGTTTCTTTACTGTTGCCAATTTTCCATCGATAATTGGATGATTTCTTGTAGTGTGAGGTTTCAAATTGCCAATCTTCTTTTTGAGCCTCACAATTTGTTTTCTTTCATGCCTTCTCCCGCCTGGTCCCTTGTTCAGATGATTGAATTTCCTGAAAGCTTTCCTTTGGAACTTTTTAAATGAGAATTATCTTGTGAATAATGATCATCTTCTGTTTAATGTTCATGATATCAATAAAATGTTGAACCACTGGATGAGTTTGTTGTCCATGGAGGTAGAAGTAGTTTACTGTTTACTAGAGTCCAAACCTGGTACATGCATTAGGCGAGTGATTTGTATCTGTTCTCCGATAAATTAAAAAAGCAATTTTGAAGAAAAAGTGTGGTGATCTAGCATACTAGCCACAAATCCATGCCATAGATGATTCACTCACTTGCTTATTAGCAAATTCTTGCTTGCTCGCTTGTACAAACCCAAATGCAATGATGTTTTCTTGTTTTGCAGGTATGAACGCTTCCTTAAAATCATGATTCTGAGTGTCCTAAAGAATACCAATCGTCCAGTGAAATTTTGGTTCATAAAGAACTATCTCTCTCCTGTATTTAAGGTTTACTTTATATCATCTCAACTGATTCTGTCTAATTTCAACTTATTTTAAATTTTTACCTGAATGGACTGTTTTGGCTGTTAAAAACATTCAGGATGTTCTCCCACATATGGCACAGGAGTATGGTTTTGAATATGAATTGATCACTTATAAATGGCCTACATGGTTGCATAAGCAGAAAGAGAAGCAGCGAATTATTTGGGCATATAAAATTTTGTTTCTTGATGTTATCTTTCCTCTTTCTTTGGAGAAGGTATGGAATACATATGTTTTTCAAAGTGCTGCTAACTTCATGTTCCACATCCTTGCATTAATTATTTTGGTTTGTTCTGGTGTAGGTTATATTTGTTGATGCAGATCAGGTAGTACGAGCAGATATGGGAGAACTATATGACATGAATATAAAAGGAAGGCCTTTAGCATACACCCCATTCTGTGACAATAATAAGGATATGGATGGATATCGATTTTGGAGTCAAGTATGTGTTGCATTATGTCTTAATTTTCTTATTCAGCTGTCTAATGTTTCATTTGTTGCTGCTCAGTTCCTGATTCAGTTATCTTCTATTACAACTCTGCTTGCTCACTTAGCTTACCTTGTGCTGATTAGGGTTTCTGGAAAGAACATCTTAGAGGGAAACCATACCATATTAGGTAGGGAACTGATTGCAATTCTTCTCAACTTAGTTTGTCAAAAGTACTCCAGCCAGACATGGTTTAACATCTACTATATTTGATGCAGTGCATTATATGTTGTGGATTTGGTTAAATTTCGAGAAACTGCAGCAGGTGATAACCTAAGAGTATTTTATGAAACCCTGAGCAAGGATCCAAATAGTTTGTCAAATCTCGACCAGGTGAGTTATGGGCTTGCTGTTGCTTTATAACTTCTTAATGACTTTTAGTCCTTTAAGGATATATCATGACATTTGCTATATTTTTATTACCTGGATACACTTGATTAAATGGCTGAATCTGTACTCTGCTACATGGATGATAATCTCACATGTTCTTAATTAGGCTATCTTGCTAAGGAACATTTTAGGATAATGGAAATGCTTTAGTATAAAGTTGAGTTCTACTTTAAAAGGTTGAGAGGTTAACTTCATCATCAGAAGAATTGGCCCAAAACATAGGCTTAGGAACCACTCCGGTAGAGTAAAAATTCTGTCAAAAAGAAACTATTGGAAGGCTTTTAACAAATATATTTTAAGAGAACTATCTCATTTTGGAACGCTAAATGGGGGCTTTTGATGAGATTCAGTCAAAATATGTTGCTATCATGTTATTTCTTGCCTTCCCATCTTGGTTGGTTCAAGTTTCAGAATTTCATTTTGATAGATTAGAATTAATCTCTGCTTGCTTTGGCGTTCAGGAAGTTGTGTTATTTCTATTCCTGCTTGCTGCATAATGTGCTAGAACTGTGTTTTCTCTTCGAGGGTTTTGATATGATGTTAGGGCTTCGTAATATGCCCCTATAACTACTGGCTTCAACTTTCGTATTCAATTTCTATAGTACAAAGTCTTGCCCTTTACAATGGGCATAACATGTCCTTTTCCAGGATCTTCCAAACTATGCACAGCATACGGTGCCCATTTTCTCTTTACCCCAAGAATGGCTGTGGTGTGAGTCGTGGTGTGGTAATTCTACAAAATCCAAGGCGAAAACTATTGATCTTTGCAACAATCCTATGACAAAAGAACCCAAACTTCAGGTAAGATATCCTTGCCAGCTGGTTCAGAAATATTCTTAAGCAATCATTTTTGCATCGTTGTCATTCTTATTATATATGTGTTTCTATTGACTCTGTCTCCCCCTCAGGGTGCAAAAAGAATTATTTCAGAGTGGGTGGACCTAGACTTGGAAGCAAGACAATTCACTGCGAAAATCTTAGGTGAGGCAGTGGATCCTCAAGAACCTGTTGCGCAGAATTCTGTACCTGATAAGCCGTTGGAGGAAGACGTAGAGTCTAAGGCAGAGTTGTGAAAATTTTGTCAATTGGTTAAAAGAAAAATACCCCTACATCCGAGCCTTCAAGCCCCGAGTTTTTGCAGAGTTTGAACTATTCGTTATCTGAACCTTATTATTACCTCAACACAATGGATGTGCCCTGGAGTAGTTTCCATCAATTTGAAAGATAACATTTTCTTGTATTTAGGGAAATCTAAGTGACCGTTATAGGGCCATTGACAGTTTTTCACTAGCAATGTATATGTTGTTACTGGAAATTTAGTACGCACATCCTTCACTCTTTAACACTTTGTAGTGGACTGGCCCTTCACAGGTAATAAATTTCAATACACAGGTGTTTTATATGATTTGAATTTAAAATTTACATTTTAAGAAGTATTACCTCTTGTGGTCCTAAATATTTAGTCGAACCCTCCTCAACTACTATGTTGTTGCACACCAGCTCACTAATAGTAGTGGTTTGGCCAAACCAGGAATGAGAGGCTCTAAGGTGCGTTAGCCACCCAGATGGTTGAAGGATTATATCATGAATTAGTTAGAAATTACTAGGATGAGCTGTACTAGTGGACAATGTGGTATTAGCCACAATATCTATATGCACTTGATAGAAGGAATTAAAGTGGTTCAAATCCTCCCATGTCAACGCTGTCAGTTTCATTTGACTCCCTTGTATACTTTTCCATCGATGCATCTCTTTGTAGCAAGTTTGCAGCATATTCAATCTTTTCATCACTCTCACAGTCTATTTGTTTCAATATTCTTTTTATCTTTCTCAATTAGGTTTCAATTTCTTTTGGATCCGTTGTCTCATAAAAGTCTACTGCCTCATATTTTCCAAGTTTATCGAATTGCTTCCTTTTCTTAGCTGAGGCTAGAGCAAAAATTTGTGACATCTGGCTCATAGTTTGGACAAAAATTTGAACAAGTGCTTGGAATAATTGGGGATCTAAGGAAATAGGCATTTGCTCTTGCGGAAGAGGTGACTCTCGCATTTATGATCGAAGGGGCCCACTATCATATCCTACAGAAGTTTCAGCATTTGTTGGGGCTCTAGACTCATCAGTACTCTCCTTTCTTGGTAGAGATTCAGGTCCAATAGATCCTTGCAAAATTCTTCATGGTTTTCTATGAGGTGACATCTTACTTTTTCAATTTAAATGCTAACGATTAGCTTACGTTTTATTTTAATCTTATTTCTTACATATATGCATGATATGCATGTCAGTTAATGCAACTAATCAATTTAACAATGCAAACACTTATTTACACATCATATAATCTGTATCACTACACAATCTAAGCTTAGGAATCCTTAAAAAGCTTAACCCCTGATACCAAACATATTAAGCCCTGGGTCGCCGTACATATTTCGAGGATACTATACAAGGGGATCGGGTGAAGATCTTGTGAGGGGAGGGTTGGAAGTTTCAAATTTCTAAGGAGAATATAGCATTAGCACTGATGGGCTTCGCCGCAGCAAAACGTTGTGTACATTATCAAGGACCACTCGGGTAAAGTTTGTTGTGGCCAGCGTTTGGCTTCGCCGCGGCAAAATCCCAAGATCGAGTAACGTACCTTTCAGGAAAAATACGTCACGGCCACGAAGAAGTTCTAGATTAAGCGAGAATACCCCCTAGGGAAAGGTTTGTCGCAGCAAAACCTATGAACTAGCAAACCAGTCCCAAATTCCAACACTAGCATACAATTCTATTTCCAACCATAACAATTAACAACTCAACCAAAAAGGATAATTATGAACATATACAAAGAAACTTCTTCAATTCTTAATCTCATTACTAAAGCAAAATGAAGTTTGAACATAATTTGAGTTACATATCAACAACTACATCATTAGCTTAATACAAAAATACAAATAGATGCTCATGTTTGATATGCTTATAAAGTTATATAACAAAAGTCGAACTAACTTAGTACAAAAGTTAACTATTTTGGAGTGTGTCAAAGTTTTTGCAAGGATCAACAATCTTCTTGTTCTACACCTGAGGACGGAAAAATAATGAGTTTAGCTATGAAAATCAGTGGCTAATATATATATCATTTAATCTAGCAATTCAATCATCCACAATTCTAACTCAAAACTCATAGTTAAAATGTCATCACATAAAACATATCATATACATTTAACCACCAAAGCATGACACTCAATTATGCATTATACGTGACAATTCAAAGATGCAATGCACAAACAAATGGCTCGAGAGTCCCATGGGTCAAAATGGAGAAATTGAAATTTACACTATGAACAAAATGAGACCGTTTCTTAGGAGCTCATATGCCATAAGCGGGTAGCCGAGGGAAGGCTTAGTCAATGTACACATGACGAATGAAATGGTTTCTTTCTTGCTCAAAGACAAGCAATTCTATACTAAATTCAATTCATCATATATATTCATACTTTCGTGCATCTCTTGCTTTTCCTCTTCTTTGAATATACAAAATATCATAACATCTTTCATGGCATGATATGATAATACATCATAATGTAATTTCTATCATTCACAACAATTCAAATTCAAGCAATTTAAGCATATACACATGCATGTAAACAAATTGTCCATCTCAATAATAACTATAAAGATATTACCTACCTAAATTGCTTGAAAATCCAAGTTCAATTGTGTCTTTCCTCTTGCACTTAGATAGGATTTTCTTGGTTTCCTAAAACAAACCAAGTTCTCATTCAATCCAACATTCAAATGGGAAAAATCATAAAGCTTTAATAATAAAAATAATAAAATCAAGTTTAGACTTAAGCTATCGATAATTCATCTAAGATAAAAAACCAAAACCTAGTTTAGAAATCCATGAAAAATCAAAATGGTTCCTTAGTTCTCTTCTTTCTACCAACACCAAAACCCATTTCTCTACTTCTTTATCTACCTAAGCAAGAAGAAAAGATGAACTTACCTTAAACTTAGCCCAAGTCTCCTTCTTTCTTCTTCCCCCTAGTTTCCCACGTTTTCTTCTTCTTCTTTCTTTCTTTCTTCCCCCACATTTTCTTTTCCTTTTTAGCTTCTCACGATTCGCTCTTCTCTTCCTTATTTGAGACAACAATTTGTCTTAGTCTTCCAAAAATACCCCTCCTTCATTTAATCAAAAGACAACTTACTCCTTAGGTATTTAAACACCATACGATACTCTAATTTAATTCTAAGATTGCCATTTTAAATTTCTAATTTCTACTTATGTTCACTAATTTAATGGATTCAATTCTAAAAATAAACAAACGATTAAATAAATAAGCAAATAAATAACATTAAAAAAATTGGCCTCCAACACGAGCCCCTCCTTCTATACATGATTACACCAAAGATTCCTCCAATGTAGCTGCAATTGATGACTTGTTGAGTGATCGAAGCGAAATTTTAGTAAATTTGCAATCCCATCTATAGCGAGCTCAACTTAGAATGTGGAACCAATCAAACTTGCACCAAATTGAACATCAATTACAAGTTGGTGACTAGGTTTTTGTCAAGTTGCAATGTTATAGACAGACATCGTGGCCAAGAGGGCTACTCAAAAATGGGTCAAACGGTTATATGGTCCATTTTGCATTCTTGAGAAGATTGGCGTTGTGGCTTACTGTATTGACCTTCATGTCATAGCTAAACTACATAATGTACAGCATGTCTCTCTCTTAAAGAAGCGTAATGGAGGTCCTCCCAACTAACCTGTCATCCTACCAGAATTATCAAAGAAGGGTCAACTGTTAATTCGACTAGGACAGATCCTTGGCTTTGGTAAGGTTTGAAAATATGGTAACTTCGTTCCTCAAATTCTTGTTCATTGGGAAGGCCAGTCTCCAGAAGAAGGCTTTTGGGAGAACCTAAATGATTTTCAGAAAAATTTTCTAGACTTTGACCTTGAGGATAAGGTCCTACTTGAAAGGAAGGCATTGTTGCAGACCAGCTCACCAATAATAGTGAAGAATGAGAGGCTCTAGGGTGCATCAACCACCTGGATGGTTAAAGTATTACGCTAATTAGTTAGACATTACTAGGATGAGTTGTACTAGCGGACAATGTGGTATTGGCCAGAACTGTTAGAATCTATCTATATGTGCCTAATAGAATGAATGGAGCAGGGGATGAATTTTGCCCAATTTCCTCTCTATTCCTTCCTTTCTCTCACTCGACTCTTCTCTACCTTTTTAACTCTCCTTCTCAGCTCTTTTATTGTCTACTCTCCTATTAATTTTTTTTACAACAGTTGTATTAGATTATATCAACACAAAGGTACAAAATGATGTCATTTAAGAGAGATTATTCAATGGGAATTTCTTCCTCTTCTTAATCTATCCTTTAAGATTCATTTGTAAGCGATCTAGAAGGGGGGGTTGAATAGATCTTTAAGCTTTTTGAAATTTTCTACAATAAAATCAGAAGTTAATTCACACAAAAACAA
>JANTNU010000005.1:17735145-17746186 GCA_024752395.1 Erythroxylum havanense | reverse complement strand
AAGGAAAGATTGTGAAACAAAATGGATGGTTGATCTGGAAAATGTTTATGGAGTATGCTTCAGTCTTTTAGCCACAAATTTTTCTCTAGTTATCCAAACGAGATAATTCTTAATTTTTATTAAACTAGAAACATATGGCCACACTTATTATGAAGACATTGAATTTAAATTCTATCTTTAGGAAACTTAAAATTTGTCATGAAGTTGAGAATTTGGAGCAATACATTGGATGAATGTAAATTCGTGTTTTAAATTCGAAGGCAATTTGGATCGATCTAAGCTAGATTAGAAAAACTTGTCTTCTAGAACGTGGTAGATCTTTCTTTTATCTTTACAACAATATATAATATGAAATTTTTGGACTTTTAGGCTGAAAGTTATGGTCCTTGTCAAGGAAGATATATCTTTTGTCTTTTCACTTCTTCTATGTTTTGTATCTTCTATGTTTTGCTTCTTCTGTGTTTTGCTTCTTCTGCCTTTTGCTTCTTTTGTGATGACGTCATCTTTTTCTATGTTTCTTCTGTGATTATGTCATCTTCTTCTATGTTTCTTCTGTGATGATGTCATCTTCTTCTGTGTTTTGCTTCTTATGTGATGATGTCATCTTTTTCTGTGTTTCTTCTGTGATGATATCATCTTCTTCTGTTTTTTGCTTCTTCTGTCTTTTGTTTCTTTTGTGATGATGTCATCTTCTTCTGTGTTTTTCTGTGATGATGTCATCTTCTTCTATGTTTCTTCTGTGATGATGTCATCTTCTTCTGTGTTTTGTTTCTTCTGTGTTTTGCTTTTTCTATGATGATGTCATCTTTTACTGTGTTTCTTTTGTGATGATGTCATCTTCTTCTATGTTTTGCTTCTTCTGCCTTTTGCTTCTTCTGTGATGATGTCATCTTCTTTTGTGTTTCTTTTGTGATGACATCATCATCGTTTGTGTTTTATTTCTTCTGTATTTTCGTCTGGCCTATCTTCGAATAAGATTATTCTTATTTCAATATAAACTAGAGACATGGAGATAATAATGGTATGAAGAATTTGAAATCTAATTCAGTTTTTAAGATGTTTAAATTTCATATAGAAGTTGTGCATAGTATACTGATTTGGACAAGAGCAGTCCAAAAATATTTGAAATGTATCTTTCGAATCACTGTACCAAACGGATTGATTTTGGTGTCATTGGAAATTTAAGACAAGGGAGAACACTTTTCTAGAAGAAAGATTTATATCAAAATATTCAAGGGTGCTTTTGGCAAGACACTTAAGTATAAAAGACATAAGGCATAAATAGAAGGGCAAATGGGAAATTTCTCAATCATTAAGGGCACAATTGGAAGAAGAACTATTGTCTTGCTTATAAATGAAAAAGAAAAACGTGAACAGAAGGATAAGAAGAAGAGAAGAACGAAAATTAAGAGAAAAGAGAGAGAATGTCATGAAAAAGAGAGAGAAGTACAAAGAGAAGAAGAGAATGAGAGAAAGAAGAGAAAACAAGCTAGGATTTCAATTTCTTTAGCCTATAAGAGAGATTTTGGAATTGTTCAAGAAAGGAAAAAGGAAGAGAAAGAGAAGAGCTTCCCTTTGAGCTAAAGATCCCTTCATTCTTCACCAAATAAAGGGATCAAAAGAGGCAAGAGGAACTAGAGAAGAGGGTTTTTGACCAAGTCTATAATCAAGGAAATCAAGATGGATACATGTTTATAATAGAGTGAATAAGCCACTACTGTTTTCTTAAATCAAAAAATTTTCTGATTTTCATTTGCATCATAAGTGTTGCATTATTGCTCATGAATGATTGTGAAATCTGCTATATATTTGTTACAGGGTTTGAGTGATATCTTTTAGAAAAGATGCATGTTTATGAAATCATGTTTTTAAGAATGGTTTTCAAGATGTACGTCAAGCATGTGAAAAGCAAGTTTTTATGAGAATGTGTCATATGGGCAAAATGTTTTCAGTTCATGAATTACATGTTATATGGGTTTGTGGTGGTCCCCTAAGTTAAGTCACGTACACGTTGACCAAGTTAAAGGCTTCTCCCGCCTTCCCGCTAGTAGCATGGAGCTCCTTCATGAACTCCTATAAGTTCACGACTACACAAAATCATTATATGAGATTGCACTAGTACGTTCTGTTCACGATTACACAAGACTCTTAGGGGAAATGTATAGTACGTTCTATTTTGGATCTACCCAAACTATTTCGATGTGTTTTTGTATTCATGATTTGTTGACCATGTTGAAAAATGCATAAATTGTGTCGTTTGTGATTTTGATTACTTGACAAGACAAGAATTTTGATAAACATGTGTTTTATAGACTCAATGGAAGTTTCTATGACAAGAAAAACGGTTTCAAAAGTTTTTGTTTATCTTTTTATGATAAATTGTTACCCACGAGATTTCAAGCTCACCTCCTCCCTGTCCCCACCTCCAGGTGATGAGCAAGAGATGGAGTGAAAGAGAGGTAAGGCATCACTCCTAATTTGCTTGTGTCATATTTTGAGTTAGTTTTGGGAAACACAAGGCTTTAGTCACTTTTCAAGAATTTGTAGGTCATGTAACTTTTGTATTTTGAGATTTCGAATTATGTTGTAATGTGGCTTGAAAGGCCATTATAGCTTTGTAAAATCCTTTGTTTTAAGGGTATTGAAATGTGAATGATGAAAATTAGTTGTATGTAATGTATTAAAGAGTATGATGAAATAAAGATATGAGAGTCTTATGATATTTCCACAAGAGTTGGAATTTGCATTCAGAAATAGAATCCAACATTAGAATAATAAGTTTGTTTTGATGTTTGATTGTCATGGGCACACCACCCTTGTGGGATGATGCCTAATAAGGGTTTTTGGAAACAACCCCATGGGTTTACGCTCACCCTTCATGATTTCGCAAAAGTCTTCATGATTAATTTCATGATTTCGTAAGAGTTACGTTTTGGAATCAGTGCCCAACACTGAAGGCTAGATGATCAATGGTTCCAACGCTACTCCACTCATACCTTCGTATAAGAAGCTCGACACAGGTATCAAACTCAACAACTGAACTCTATAATCGTTTAAAGCATGACTAATCTAAGTTAATCTCATCGGGATTTGATTTTTCTTAAAGGACTTCGGAGGCTAGCTAGAGAGGGAGATCAGAGAGGAGATCTCATCCACAAAAAATTTATCCAGTTCAAAGATTTTGAAAGCTTCCTTTATTTTTTTTCTTGAAACCTCCATTGATTAAACATTAATCCGTTGATGACAAGGGTTTGGATGAATAGCATGGATTTTCAAGCAATGCTCAACCCAGAAAGAAGAAGATCTTAGCAAGACTCCTCTTTTTGCTTTACAAGTTTGGCATCATTTCTCACATTTGACATATTAGTTATCATGTATGGCTTTACCAATTTTATGTTTGAGAGGAACCATGTGAAGATATCTTGCTACTCTTTCAAGAATTATACAATCTCTGTGTGTTACCTTTTCCATGTTGGTTTTGAATCAAAATATGTTACTAATTTTTGCACCCTAATTTGATTTTATAAAAAAAATTTGATTGCTTTAACTTCTTGTTAGTCTTCATGAGCTTAAGGTCTATTTCTTCATTACTTATCTACTAGGAGAATTCTTACTTTTTGGCAAAGCCAAATAGCACTGTCTTGGCATTTGGTGATCGCCTAGACTTTTTTTAAGCCTATCTTTATTTAAAATTTCATGAGTAGCTGCTATGAGGACAGTATAACTCTTATTGTATAATAAATGTTTACCGAAAATGGTGTTATATACTGCTAACCTATGTATGATATGGAACTCAATCATTTTGGTGCTCTTCTTAGGATATTCATTAATTGTAATAAGAATATCTATTTTTCCTTCAGAGAAGACCTAGTCCCTTATAAAACCAATCAAAAGAAAATATGCAAATTGGAGCTATTATAACTCAAGTCCTATTGCCTTGAAGGCTCATAGAAGACACTATTAATAGGGTTGTCATAATCTACTCGAATTATTTCCCCATTAAAGTTCTCAATGTTAACTTTAATAGTAACCACTGCATCTTCGTGAGGATTACAATGGCTTGACACTTCCTCCTCGTCGAATACACTACATTTTCTTATGTTGCATCTTTTAATTTCCGTATATATTACATAAACATCTCTAGCAAACATTTGTAGTTGAGATCTCTATTGCTTCAATTGTCTCCTTTAGCAATTATACTGATGACGCTAATGGGTCCTCCACCTTCTTTTCCTATAGTTTAAAGTCTTAGACTTGTGCCTTAATGCTCTGTGATCTCGACCTTATAACTTATGTATTTATGAATGAGTATCTTTATTTTTTCTATGAAATTAATCTAGGTGCCCCCATTCTAAGAGCTCACTAATGGCTCTCCTTAAGTTCATAACATCTTCGATGTCGTGACCATAGTCTCCATATAATCTATTTTAGTTTTTTATTGGTCACTTCCCTAGTATGAATAAAATCTGTAGTAGTTTCTCATTGATCACTTCGCTCATGGCATAGGCTAGGGAAATTCACTAGACCTCACTCTTTGGTAAACTTTAAGATGCACCTCGTGAATGTGTTTAACACAAGTAGTTAAAATTCTACTTAGTCACCATACTTGCTTTCCATTTTAAATATTCTGCATTCATACTTCCCCCTTTAGAGCTATCAATTTTTTTCAATGTGCAATGTATCATGTTCTCTCTACCCTAAGAGCGATAGCGCTAACTAATGTTAAGGTGTTGCAGGTGATTAAAAATGGTAGATGTCATTAGCCTTTCCACTCCTCTAGGGATTTCATGATATTCTCCAATATATGCCACATTATATCATCGCCTACTCCTCTCCAAAATGTATTTAATAGTTACCAAATAATTCAAGGAGCTTCACGACTTCCTTAGGCAAACAATTACTAATAAGTGACTAGTAGCCTTTGGTGTAAGTTAGTTAGGAATCTAGCAATGATCCATCACATTCCTTCATTCTATAACTCATCACATCATAAAGATTGGGCATTAGAGACAAAAACGGCTAAAGTTCCACATTGAGGACCTAAGTTGTGGTTTTTGCAAGCTTAAGTTGGAAACACATGACCATTTATTTTCTTAACTATGGATTCTCATCAGCTTAATGGAACTGTCTTCAAGTTGTAGTTGGAATGAAATGTCCTACTACAAGTTGGATGAACATACTAACCAGGGAAAGAAACATCAAATTCAGAAGAAATGGTGATAGAAAGATATTCAAGTTAGCTTTTAGGATCCTTATACGCTATATCTGGAAGGAAAGGAATAATCCACTGTATGGAAGTAATGAGACAGACATTGAATCAAGTCAAAACAGGCTAATCCTAAGGTTAAGACTACTAGTTCTAGTTAGGAATATCATTTTTATGGAATGAGATATATATTTTGCTTGTTCACTCTCCTAGTCAATGTAGAGCATGTATGGTAACCTTTCCTTATTACCTTGTTTGTACTTATTAAACCTAGTCTTGCTCTTGTATATATAGAAGCTTTTGTCTATAATTTTAATTTAACTTTAAAAAAATTGTACATTGTTCTCTACTGTTTGTAGTGTTAACTATGTAGGACTTATTTAGATAATCTATAGATAAATCAACTTCCTCTAAATTGATATACCTTATATTCCACTCTTGTACATCCGCAAAGTTATATGTCTTATCCATTAGAAAAGATTTCCATAACGCTTAGTGTTGTTTCAACCATTTCATAAAAGTAATGGCCAAAATGAAGGTATTAAGATTGACTGTAACTTTTTTATTAAATCATTTAGTGTAATATAGATGGGTTTTTCATATTTTTCTGGAATATCTCAAATAAATTTACTAATTCATGAGATATATAACAATTACTAGCAAAATAAGTTTTGAATTAGCTTTTAATTGCCTAAAGTCAACTATTGAACCTACAGGAATTGTCTAATACTAGTCTTTTGATGCTCTTGTCAAAGTATATAAGAAAGATTGATGCTTTAATACATTCAATGCTCTATATTGATCCATTATTTTCTTGAATCATATGATCATATAGATCTGTCATGCCATTATATGATGTCACGATGCGATAACACATCAAACCTATGACAACCACTGTATAACCGAGTTAAGGACGCTCACGATATCTTTAATCCGACTATGCAAGGCTAACTGAACATCTCTCCTTTTTTTTAAAAAATTGTGGGTAGAACAATGGCTATATTTTAAAATTCCCAAAAACTTAATCAAATACCTGCAAATAATTTTAAACACACTTCAATATGCACATCAAAAATGTTACCACAACTTCAGGACTTTAAAGTCCACTTAAAGTAGTCTCAACGACAATATCAACGTTTATACATAAGTTCTTTTACAATAACAAAAAAGTTAAGAGTTAAATTTATAAAATCATAAAGCATATTAACATAACCAACCTAATAAAAATAGTAAAACAGTTCATAAACTACTATGCATCTAAAGTACCAAATAGAAACTACCTACATGCAGTAGTACCCTGAAAATATCAAAAAAGACCACATGATCCACTCAGAGCTTCAAGCTCACTAAATTAACTTGCATGGTTGGAAAGCAAAGGGGTTGAGTACACTATGTACTCAGTGAGCAGGAAAAAAATATATGTTGTAAATAGAAATCGATACACACCAAGACGGTATAAATAACCTATAAAGTGAACATATATCATATAGAAACACATAAGCCTAGCCTATGAATCAATGTATACTGGTTAGGAACCACATAGGCCTAACCTATTAATCACTAATCTGGTGAACATAGGTTCCAGTTCCAGTACACAAAAGTAAAAAAACATCACATGTATAAATCAAATCTCGTCAAAACATAAATCCCAGAATAAGTCAAAACAATCATGTGTAACTCCACTAGTTGGCCAAACTAGTGTACACACCCATCGATCCTCGATGTTGGCTCGACTTTCATCCATGGTGAGTCTAGACTACTATCGATAAGAGCGTCATGACCCTAAGTGATGACCTTGTAGAAGTCTAGACCCTAGGTGTGGAATCATCCACAAGTCCCGTAGAAAGGTGTCGATATGACAACTCAACTTTTATGTAATAGCATCAAGGGTACGAGGGTCGCTTAATCTGTTGTACCTAGAATATGATTGGCCAATCATTTCCTCACCAATCACAAAAATCATTTAGAAATATTGAGTACAAAAATCAAGTAAGGCATTATGCCTTTATTTATCGGTCCAACCGATAAAATGGAACCTTGTCATGGCTCTAAGCTAAAAGAGAAGACATACACGTAGCATATATGACTCGGTTATGCATATGAAAGTTAAACATTATTTCATGAAATAAAATTCATCTTTTACACTCCAAGTGCAAAGTTGCTCAAACATGTAGTTTTAAAAGAATAGGGCCTTGTCCATTGCATTTTAATTGTAGGTTTGTTGAAAGCAATATCTTTTCTCAAAATATGTAATGAAAATATCAGTTGCACTCCAAGTGCAAAAAATTATCCAAAACAATGTCATTTATTAAATACCTAAACATATTAGCATCCATTTGAAATTCATCTCTACCATAAGTTACCTAGATTCAAAATTCACAAATAAGTCATCATTCTTGTATTAGGATGTTCTAGTCCTATTCGAGAAATATGGTTTCCTAACTCAACTCAAAAGAAGGTGTACAGACCCTTAACTTCAACAATCCTCAGTACGAGCTCCTCGATTCACAACTCCTGAACCTTTATATATAAAAAAGGACATACAACATATTTACTACTTAAACATGAGTTTCATATTTATACACCATCACATAAGTGTAAAAAACACAATATCGCTCTCTTTAAGCTATAGGATTCAACCATTAAGCTTCTCACATGATTACTTCCTCACTATTCACATTAGCTTTTCTTTTTCTTTTTCTAAGGCATTTAATACCCTTAATCCAATACTTACTCATTTCAAAACATAATTAAACACATCTTTATCCAAACACACTAGGCCATTACTCGTCAATCTAAGCAACAATTCAAGTTCTTTTTCAGTAAACATGAAAGTGTTTTCCAATGCATACCATTACAAAGCCTTAAATCATAAGCTAAGTTCACTTAGGCATTTTATCAAACACTTTATGTGCAAGACTTTCAAGTCACATTTTCAAGACTTTATCATAATAATTCATGCTCCTATCATGTCATATATCAAATACTTCCAATCAACAATACATTTCACCACTCTATTCAAGCCAATTCCCTTCATTTAATCCATATTCATCATAATTATACAACTCATCACATTCATCCATTCCTTCTTCCATCATTTCGTCCAAGCCTATCCAACATACTTCTTCTTCATTTTCATCATCAATTCACATTATACATGTACAATTAACACCATAGATTTCATTTAGACCATCAATTTTAAAAGATATTCAAAAATTCACAAACTTTCACCAAAAGGGGATAATTTTGGTTTTGGTTTAAAGAACCCTCTCCATGACACATTTCATTCATCTAAACCATGTTTCATGCATATTCAAGCATGGAAAACAACATATCTTAACACCAAACTAAATTTACCTGTACTTTCCTTTAGTGATATCTTCAAATCCTTTGAAAATTTCTCAAATCTAATGATAGATTTGAGTTCCTTGACCCAAATTAGCTTAGAACACTTTGATTTGAGTTGAAGGATCAAAAACTTCGTGAAAATTAAGTGATGGCCAAAACTTCCTCTTCTCCTCCCTTTTTCTCCTTTCTTCTCCTTTCTTTTAATTAAAACAAAGTGTTTTAATATCCAAATAATGGGTTGCACGGCCACACATAAGAAGATTCTAAAATTTTAACTCTTTTTTTACCAAAATATGGTGAAATTATCTTTTTACCCTTAGTTATATGAAATTATCATTATACCCTCCAAACCTTTCCTAAATTTGCAATTAAGCCCAAAATTTAAGAATGATCAAAACTTTTATTTGCATTTTGGTCCTCGAACTTTTAAAATTATAATTAAGCCCCTTAAATTTATAAAATTACCTATGGGCCCTCCAAGAATTGAAAATTTACATTTAAGTCCCTTAACTTTTAACAATTTGTAAATAAGCTCTTATGTACATCAACTTTTCCAATTAAGCTTTCTAAGTCTCCAATAAGTTTATAAATCATTTCTAATTACCTCTAAGGCATTAGAACGCGTTTAATTCAACCACCATATTCATATCCATCCAATAGACTCGGTTTTACACACTTAGAAGCTTACATGTCAAAAATCTCTAAGATTTCGCATACCGATGAACTCTAAGTTCATGTAAAGGCATATAACATTTTATATCACTGGCATACGAACCAAAAGGATTCAAATATATCTTTAAACTCATATAAAACTATGTATATATCAATATACAGTAGTATCTCCAAGTATAGAACAATATAAAAGAGCTCAGAGAGTCTGGCGTTACATATGATTTCAATGGTGGTAGCTTGGGTTTTGATGGTAGTAACTCAAGCAGTATAGCTTTAGTGGAAAGGCTATCAAAATCAACACAGATCATCTCAATGTTTTCTTGCAACATAACAATTGAAGCAAGCCTATATTGATTTGTGAGTAAGACTATGACATTACTTTAATTTGCAAAACCTCTCTCAACTTAGGTACTTACTATAGTGTGCCCCTTCTAGTTTTTTTGTAATCTGTTAGATACCACAGAGAAGTTTAGACTTGATCTTATAGGTTTTTACGAGTATAGTGCTGTACTACAGAGTTATATTATGACCAAAATTTGTTGTTGAATATTCTCTATTTTTGTTAAATGGTTTGTATGAATAAAGTACAAATTCATTTATAGTAAAAGAGGAGTGGGTTTGAGGAAAATGGTCAAGGAGAAGGAGGAGAAAGGGGTGTTGTTGATTCTATTTATTGTTAACAATGTTTAAAAATTGAACTAGATCAACTAGTTTGACCACGATTAGAATGAACTGGCTAGTTATCTATTTTGGTTTGATTAAATAACATGTTTATATAAAAATTGACCTATTTATCAATAAACCTGGTAGTTTATCAGTGAACCAATCAATTATTTATACAACAAATGATGTTTTAGAAATCAAAATTCAAAAACTTAGAACCATTATAGCCTTCAATCTTTACTCTTTACCATCTTCTCTTCTCAGTTCTCATTGCTTCTTTTTTGGTAAAGCTCTGGTCCTTTTTAAGTTTCGTATCACAAGTTTCAAACCTTTTTCACATCTTTTTTCCTTTTTTTTAGATCAAGCTCTGGTTTAACCCCTTGGTAAGGTAGAGACGAGTGTTATAGTAGGTCGATATACGAGATATTCACTTTATAAGTCTAACTCGTCGAGGAATCAAGCTATCTATGTTAGCATAAGAATAACTAAGAAGAAGATAAAGGTAGTTATTTTGAGTTAAAGGTGTGATCTTTCATTCTTTCATGAAATTACTGCTTCTCTTGTTGATTGGGGCTCTTTTGAGAGTTATAATGGTTATTGAGATGAGTTTCTTCCTGATGTAGTGGCCATCGAGATTAGGCCTCTCTCTCTCAAATCTACAAGAGTGACATCTATAGAGATTTCTTTTTCTAAAAGTTAATTAATTGTTTTGATGAATAAAGAGGCTAAAGAGCCTTACAAAAGTGCAAACTTACAAGCTAGTATGTTGACATAGTTACAAAACTAAGTTTCTAATAAAGTTATTTAGGATTTGTTAACAAAAGTAATAACTGAAATCGTAACATCCACTCCCTTCTTGTGTTACTACTAACTTGAGAATTGCAATTATTAATGGTTCAGCCTGGTTCTGACGAGACTGCACGTTGCCGTTTGGATCCATGAAGTCGACTGTCAAAAACGAGAATTCTGGCTTTAAGGTTCCTGGGGTTGTTTCACGATAAGCCCCTTCGACGCTCAAGTCAGTCTTTTGGTGAAGGTGGGATTGCTGTAAGTAGAGAAAACTAGGGTTATGGTTATACGTACCTCTGTTATGGTCAAGTTATACCTTATATATGGAGCAATAACTAGGTTTAAGTCTTTACGTGTGCATGG
>JANTNU010000005.1:17695522-17706460 GCA_024752395.1 Erythroxylum havanense | reverse complement strand
AATAAATAGCCGTAATTCCTTGCTTTCGGCAATCTGAAGCTAGTCTGCAATTTGGAATCATAGCTGATTCTTCTCCACTCATTTGGCGAATTTCCCCGTATGGCACAGGTTCAGTTCCTGCAAAGGATCAAAATGCAACAAGTTTTACAGCTGATGATTTCAACTGCCAAGAATGCATGTTTTTTCTCAGTTCATACTTTATAACTTACAAAAAACCAAACTCAAAAGCGGAATTGACAGAATTAGGATAAAGAAAATTGTCTTCTAAAGGCATATTCTTCAATTACACTCTGGGCTGGGCCCTTAACATTGCTCCCTTGGGTCGACCAAGATGGCAGCATTCTTCCGGCGTCATTTTGTGCTAAACTGGAATTATCAAAATCTGGGTCATCAACGGGGCACGGGTTATAGGAACCCGTGTCCTTGGAATCTTTGTTCTTGTTAGCTGACCTCTTCTTTGACCGACCTGTGCTCTTAGTGAAGTCATCGTCGTCTTCTTCGTTCCCATTTAAGGCCTTGTTTTCATCTCTTCTCCTTTTCGCTGAATCATTACTTTCGTTGCTACTGCTACTATTTCTGTCCATCTTATAGTATTCCCTGATTATAGACTCAATGGTCTCCAGCAACCGGTCTCCATACTTACTGACCTTTGCCCTATACAAAGCCCAAAATTCATTGGAATTTGTTGCTAATTAATCAGTATACAATCTAACCAAAACTTACTTTCCAATGCCATTGATCTCAAGAAGTTCTTCTTTTGTCCTCGGAATTCTTTTGCTTAAGTGCTGCAATGTAGCATTACTAGACCAAGACAACAAAACTAATCAGCATATGTTGTACTAAGTTTTCTTTTCCATTTTCTGCAAGGCAGAGTTCCTTGGAACAGAATGTACTAGGAGTATAGTTTTTTGGTTAGATATGGAAATTAGATGAGAGCTCACCCAAATATGTGGTAGGCCATGACACCCTCTCCAGCTTCCTTAACAAGAGTAGTTCGAAGCAATCGCAGAGCAGAATACAGTTTGGCTGATAAATTCTGCAACAGGATATATTACAACCATTTAGAGAAAGTGAACCTTTGCTTGCTCATTTGACTTACTACAAGTAAAGAGTTAGGGGAAAGATTTTAAGGGTACCAAATCCATTTCAGGTTGAGGCTGGGCAGGAGTGTCAGTAGACGGAGGACGTTGCTTTCCAGGCATCAACAAGCCTTTTGCAGGAGTAGCTTCCAACTTGTTCAATTTGGTTGCTTTCACAGAGGAAGGGAACCTGCTTATTATATATCAACCGAAAAAATGTCTGTTTTGTAAGTAAATATCTGGCTGAACAGAAAAATAAAAATCTAATGAAAAGTCGGAAGGACAGCCAAAAGTGGCAGGGTAGTAGCTCTAGTCCGAAAGTTTTAGGCAACAAAGTCTTCACTATAAACATTGCAAAGCCCATCATTATCTGGTTTAAACCATCCAGGGTTGCAGAAAATATCAATTCCAGCAAAACCCCCGAGCTATTTGGTTTGCATTATAAACTCCTCCATCAAACAATTGTAGTGGATCAATATTAACAAGCATATTAAATCGACTCAGCAAAAGTTCAACAATGAAAAGAATGAAGTACGTACTTCCAATTGCCTACTCCTGATGTTGGTTTTCCACTTTTATCTAGTATAACAACTTAAGCAAATCTTCCTGTAACATTGGCGTAGTGTTTGTGCCAAGAAAAGTACCCCAATACCCGCTACTAAGTACTAACAAACTCTCTAGCATTTCCCCAAAGTTGGTGCATGTATCTTATGCATGCTCAGCTTGTTAGAAAGAAATCCCACCTGAGGTCCCGATAAAGGCCTAGAAAATATGCCTGCAGGCTCAAATACCGATAAGGAAATACTACCAATTCCCTATATCTGATCTTGATTTTACTCTGGCGTCATTTTTCTTGCATCTTATCAAAAAGAATTCGTTACAATGTTAACCACATAATATTACCATCATAATTGAAAGGATTGCAACTCAATTTGTATCTTTAAATCAAATCGGATGACTAACCATTTTATTGAATTAAAAGAGATTGCAAAGAAATCCACCATTGGATTGAGAATATAATGAGAAGCTACCAACTATGGGACATGAATATGTTGCACCAATTGTAAATGGTATCTATTAAGAGCTTAGAACAGAATAATTTAAATGGACTAGCTTGAACATGGGCTCCCCTGAGCTAGACTCGAGCAAGGCCTGACCTACTCAAGTCAGGGCTGATCCCAGTGGTGTTCCCCTTAAACACAAACTAGCCTATTTAACAGTAGTAATGTTTCTCAATTTTGTAACGTAGATTTATATTGTTAAAATTTTATGACTGAAACCATATTTAGATATGGTTACTGTAATTACTAAAATATCAAATTCAAAATGCAAATTCTAAAGTAAAACTGTATACCAAAAAGAGCTTTTTGCTGCTCGCAGGAAAGAAAAGAAATATTAGAATGGGCCTGAACTTAGACTTTGTTACTAAGCCGACGCTTAGTCCTACCTTTTTTCTTAAACCTAAGCCCGATCTGATGTGCCTATATCAAAGCCTTAAAATTTTATGTCAGACCGCCGGGATTTTCATGCTAGGCCAGTTTTGAAAAGATCTAGTTAAATCATGACTGGGACACACCTGAATATGCTAGGCCAATTTTGAAAAGATCTAGTTAAACCATGACTAGGACACACCTCAATATGATAGCCTGACCACCAGAACACAACCTGTGCGCTTTGGATCCATTGATCTGAAATGAGCACAATAGAACAATTATCTTGTAATATATATATACACAAAAAACATTAAACATAGCAATTGAAGAAGGCAACTTGTTGGAATAGCGAGTCCAATATCGAGATGCAGGTAGCATCAGAAGAAGTTTAATGATAAGTTACCTTCAACACTGATGATACAGATCCATAGATATCACTTTTCTTAACTTCCTCTACAAGAAAATCCTCCGTAACTAGATGGCGCAATACACGGGAAGCTTCTCCCTTAGCTAGATGTTTTCCAGAACCATGAAGACTCAAGGAGTCGTGTCTGTGTTTTTTGACCTAATTTAGTGGTAAAACGAAGCAGTCATTTCTCAATGTTAACATATATGTCTAAAATTCACCTGAGACTTACAAATTGGCTTAAGGAACCCCTGTAGACTTCTAAAATATGAGCAGATGAAAATTGCTGCCTCATAGATTTCACCAGCTCAATCTAAACATGAGAGGTAGAATGTTTATCAGGCAACCACACAAAAATGGCAGTGACATATCAAAGAACCTTACTAGCAATACAAGGCCAACTAAAATGTGAAAAAAAAAATCTGCCTTTGTACCAATTGCTTTGCAATTTCAGTGACATCCTTCTCAACTAAAGTTTTGATATTTGCACAATTGTCACATGTTTTTCTGCAGTTTCCAATGTCAAACTTCTCTCCCAAATGCAAAAGTTGTAGAAGACGTCTACAGTCCACATCATTTTCACAATAACTGACCTGAAATGGAAGTTGTGATTTGCTGGACATCAGATTAAATTCTTAGCCCATGGAAAGAGAGTTACACATCAGGTACCATTCTCAGAATATTTTCAGTGTTCTTTTCCAGTATCTTCTCTGAATTTGTTGTATTAGTGCGGCTATAACCAGATGTTGCTGGACTTTGCTCAATCTGTCCTTGGATGATCATATGCTTCACCCGTATCTAGGAAAGGAGAGGAAAGCAGTCAGCAGCATCGATAACTATTTCAAAGAAGAAGAGTGGAAGAGCTTAAACACTGTTTATAGGAATAGTAGCTGGCAAACAGATAGAAACAATTAGGTATGGAGCAGAAACCAACACACAAAAAACACATCACTGCTTTATGATTAACTTACATAGTCACTATAACTGTAGTACAATACACAGGATGATCGCTGACCATCACGACCTGCACGACCACACTCCTAGAGAATATGGCAAAAATTCAAGATACTGACAATTACCACAAAATGAAATGATAAATTTTTTGCATAAGGAATCACAAAAATCAATCAAACACCTTTCACGTGAAGATCTTATGCCGATTACCTGATGGTAACCTTCTATGGACTTTGGGAGTGAATGATGAATTACAAAACGGACATCAGGTTTGTTGATACCTGAAAAACATCCTTAAGGTGGTTTATCTAATTAACGCAGAAAATGGAAAAAGCTAACTACATACCCATTCCAAATGCCACAGTTGCACAAATTATATTTATTTCATCTTTGCTCCATTGCTTCTGAACATGTGCACGTTGGGCAGCATCCATATTCCCATGGTAAAACGCTGCTTTATGTCCACACTCCTGTGCAACGAAGACACTATCTTATAAGAAAGCAACTGACAGACCTAAACATCAAACTGCAAATTTAGGCTTATATAATATGCTTCAAGATCAAGAACTAAATAAAGTCCTGTTTAAATTACTAAAACAACATCAAAAAACCAGGGTTGAATCAGAACATAAATTGATGTATGAAAATTTCCATCCTGCATCGTTCAAGGAGATAGGCAATATAGACGCTTAGAAATCAACTATTTGTGTAAGTCATTAGCCATGACTGATTGCAGCTACTATTCATTCACAAATTCAATGAATCTTGATTCTGTAATAGCTTCCCAGCATGTACACTTCGGCTTTACTAATCTTGACTCTTTCTGAACACTGTTAAAAAGATAATATGAAGCACTACAACCTTGTTCCTTCCAGTATAATGTACATTAGCTTTACCATGAGTAATACCATCGTGCTATGCGAGGAAGAATGCCCTTACAATCCTATGCAACCACCAAAATCATCTCAAATACCATTTGTACAAATATGAATTCAGAGATAAAGGATGAAGTTATATGGCAGCAAACATTTCTATATGATTCAAGGGGATCCTTGATCTTAACCCACAAACAAACAAAAGAAAAATATCTCAATTGCCTCAAGTGTATCATGGATCAGTCTCAAACAACCAACTAAAAATGCAAGGCCTCTCAATATTTGGGATAAATATAGAATAAATCCTAAAGATTTTATAACATTGACACTATATGTTCATCCTTCCGATTTCTCCTATCAACTCGTAATTTTTGTGAAATTGGCACCTGAGGAAGATCATTTGAGTATGGTAGATTGTAGTATTAGATCATACTACAAAATATGAGAATTCTACAAAAGGAAACTTAGCTCTGAAAACAGAAGTCCAACAAAATCCAAAGAACGACAATAAGAAAAGTAGAAAACTCAGTTGCCGAGAAAGAGGTAGAGGTGATATTGCATGATTAGAACATGTACGATCTAAGCAACTGAATATAATACCATGTATCCTTGAATAAAGATGATGTCAATCAATGAAAAACAGGTCACTCAAAAGTGTGTAAAAAGAATTTGAACTTAATTAAAGAAAGTAACAGAAATTTGGATAGAATCATATGAATTTCTAAAGGGTTTAGGACTAGAACACTTTCATCCCTAATTACTCACTAGACCAAGAACACTTGCAATCATCAAGAATAAAGGACATGTGAAAAACACCAACCTGTAACTTTTCAGCTACTTTCTCACAATCCATTCTTGAAAGACAATAAATAATTCCACATTCGTCAAAATGATTTTCCTTGATGAACTTGTCAATGTCCTCCAAACACTTCTTTGTTTTAGGAATGACAGAGTACCTGCAATACTCACAATGAGTAATGGCTTTTAATTCTCGTGGCATTTAAGCTTTGTCCAACACATACCATAGATTTGGACGATTAAAGCTTTGACGGAAAACTATGCAGTTTATGAGACCAAGAGCTTGTACAACGTCTTCCTTCACACTAGCTGTTGCAGTAGCAGTTAAAGCTAACACTGGAGTTTTCTCAAATTTCTTTTTCAAGACACCAAGTTCCTGAAGACATTAGAAGTCAGCTTCGAAAAATGAAAACGCTGCAGAATTATGGTGCAAAGATAAGAAGAAAACATATGCTACAACCTTGTAATCTGGTCTAAAATCATGTCCCCACTGACTCACACAGTGAGCTTCATCAATCACTATCCTGGCAAGTAATCCATGAGCATTCAAGCTTTCCAAGTGTCGCAAAAGAACATCACTCCTGCAAGGATGAAAAGTTTGAAGCAGAACAAAATAAACCGTCTAGTTATGAGCAGATTATAATTTATGATATAGGATTGAGGTGGAAAATAAGATTTCAGAACTAAAAGATCAATTAAGCTTCACATCCTGATGAACACTAAACTTCCAAGAAGTGGGAATCATAGGTTGGCAGTTGGCTAATATCCCTCTACGAGAAAGAGCAATAGGAGAAAATATGCAATAGGACAGCAGCAATTAGGAGAAACCAAACTAGACATTGCATACAAACAACAAAATATTTTTCTTGTTTCTTATACATGACATTGCATCTATATAACAGGAACTACACAGATGCCACAAAGACAGTCAATCACCCTCCAACCTCAAGCCTCTCTTCTTCCAAAATGATGAATATACTACTTCCAATAAGCTTTTTATTTCTAGTTAAATCATATCTTGCGAGTTGCACTTCACTAATAGCAAGGCAGCAGTATCATCTCAAGAGAATTTTAAGGATTTAGTTTCTGTAGCTATAGAACCCAATATTCTTAAAACCAAGCCTGGTTCCACAAAAAGCAGAAATACAGAGGATCAAGGGTAAAATTTAAGATATAATTGTTCTTCAATCAATTCAATGTATGTTAGAATAAAGGAAGTGTTACAAATAACCAAATGAAATTGAAGTTCCTAGAGTTGCTCTAAATCGTTATATTCTGTACACAACACTCACTTGGCAACCTTTTCTGGGGTGACATATAACAACTTGTATTTACAATAATCAGAACAAAGTTCTCTGAGGATATTCTGTTGCTCAGTCCACTCCATATTGGCACTAAGGTATGCAGCAGGTATATTCACCTACATTAGAAGAAAACAAGAAAGCGTACCATCAGATTAGAATGCTGCTGTAACCACAGGCGAAGAAAATGCACTACAACGTAGGAAATGCAACCAGAATACCTGCAAAAGATGCATAATTTGATCTTGAATAAGTGAGACAAGTGGTGAAATTACTAGGGTTATTCCAGGAGAGACTAGAGCTGGGAGCTTCAAAATAGAACCAAAACATGTTAGATCAAGATTTCCAGCTTGCAAAAGTTCGGTTGCCTAATGCCATATATTGACGTTTAACAAAAGACAATCTTTTTATTTTTTTGTTTTTTGAAAGATGAAAATGAATTTTATAAGAAACACCATAATGGTAAGCACCAGTTAAGCCAATACAAAAGCAAATACCTATATAGGTCACCTCAGCCATATAAAAGCTGATGTTCAGCTTACAAGCAGTCAAAGAACTAGAAGTAGTTATAAGCTAATTCCATCTATTGACCATGTTCAAGATGTATAGTTGGTGGACACCTTTGGAGAGGATTACTTACCTTGTCCAGTTGATGGTGCAGGTGCAACTTAACAGATCAGAAAACTATGGACTAATCCATTTTAAAATACAAGAAAATGCTGGATATAGGAAATGAAACTGCTTCAGCTCTACTTGGAAATAAAATGCCGATGAAGTCCACAAGAATCTTACTTGGTAAGTCAGACTTTTTCCACCTCCAGTTGGCATTAGAACAAAAACATCATATCCACTCATAGTAGCATTTATGACCTCTCTTTGATTGGGGCGAAAGGAGTGATTGCCAAAAACTTTCTTATTGTTGGCCTACAGACAGAATCAACCAAGCAGCAATTAGGAGAAGTGAAAATTTGTTAATGAAAACTAATCCAATAGAAAAGAATACCTCAAGCTCTTTGGTCCATGGGAAATCAGTGCTACTCCACTTTGGGTCATTTGACCCCTCAATATAATTAACTTCAACAAATTGAGGGATATAAGGCTCCCTCTCTACCGGACCAGAGGCAAAAGTAACTCGCTCTATGGAAGAGAAAGAAAGTGAAGATGGATTCCAATTTCCATAACCAACCACATCACATTGTGGGTGAATCTGGGTATTAAAACTTATGGGGCCTATTTTGCATGCAGATGACTGGGGTGTTTCATATTGGGAGATGTGATTCATTGTGGATGCAGAAAAATGAGACTTCTTTCTTTCTTCATGAAAAGCATGTTTCTCAAGAAGCTGAATCTGCTTGTTTAGCTGTAACCTAATGATGAACACAAATTAACAAAATCAGAAAGTTTGATTCTTTTTAATGTTAATCAACACATCCCCCCTAAATAGTGAGACAACCCTAAGACAAGGCCCAAAAGAAAACAAGCAAAATAGGAAACTGGAGCAAAATGTCATGTGCAGAAAAGGCATAATGTTCCATCTACTTAAAGAATATCATGAACGTATGGCAGTTTTAGGTTTTCTGCTGGAACTTGAAATTATATCCAATGTTTGAGAAGATTATAATAACCATGATTGAGAGAAATATAATGCAAAAAAGACACAAATAAGCAATTTCACCTATTTATCAATCTTGACTAGGAACTTGGGTCAAAGAAAATCTTAATTTCAGACTCATACTTCTTGTGCAGATTTTCCAGAGCTGCATATAGCTTTCAAGATATTATTGGAGGAAGAATGATAACAGAAAACTTGAGTTCTCAATTCAACAAAATATATGCTCAACAAAATATATTTTAAACATAATAATTTCCACGCATACCAAGACCAAAATAGTGAATATAAAGAACTAATGAGGAAGGAAATATTAAGGCAACCTATCTTGGCGAAGCTTCTCTGTTTGCCTTGGACTCAGCGTGGAAGCGTTATCAAGCAGCTCATTAGAGACAGCAATAAGCATATCCTTCATTTCCTTTAAATGACTAGCAGCTTCTGGGCAATGACCTAGCTGTATCAGTTTTATAAGTTTGAGGCATATCAAATAGACAACAGATTCAGATGTCAAAAGAAAAAGAAAGTGAATATGAAAGAAATACCCTAAGTCCATGACTACACTCTGAGCACAATTCAGGTGGCAAGATTATGTTCTCCATTCTTAGAGAAGCAGTGTTTACAGTAGGAGTTATTGCTTGAAACTTAGCAATTGTTGGCTCTGGTGTGCAAGTAGATTGGTAGTGTTCAATAGCTATTTGGTCCACATCAATACTCTGGATGGATATAAGAATGCAGCAAAGTCAGCATTCGTGAAGGAAAATATCAAAATCACAATTTGAGATTGATTAGTTAGTTTATAAAACATAACTCAAAAAAAATCCAAATTGCATGATCCACATATATTCAATTATAATATTTTGCTTTCAAATGTGAAACAAATCAGCATAAACTTCAAAACAGCAACACCTTACCCCTTTTAGCAACAGCGTTTGAGGTAAATTTCACAGCCAGTTAGTGTGGTTCATCAGAACATAATTGGCAAAGATAAAATACTATTACAAGAGATAGAACTCCTACTTTGCAATGCAAGGTCTACTCCAAACAGGCTTCATTGAGACTAGCATTGCCATGAACATGTGACTGAGTTACCTTAAGTAAGTCGTCATCATCAATGTAATCCATCAAAGTTTCTGAAGGCTCTTTTGTTTGACTGGCATGTGTCACATCAACTCTTGATGAACCAGAAAAAGATCTAGATTGTATACCAATAGAATGTGATGATGAAGTGACACTTTGTCTTAGATGATTGCCAGCTCTAGTATTTTTTGGTGGAAAAGAAAGCTCTGTGTATGCAGATTCATTATTCGCTGTGTTAGGTTCACCAAAGTATTTATGCGGACGCACATGGTCAGGATTATGGCTGGCACTAGAAGAGTTTTGAAATATAGGCTTTTGCCCAACACCATACAAGACTTCCTCACTAGCATTCATGACTGGACCAGTTTTCCCAGGTCTTGGGTAGTTCCTGCAAGAAAGCTGAAGACTGGAAAGAACATCCCACGCCTGCAAAAATTTTAAAAAAAATGTTGCAGGATAAACTTAATTAATACGGATTGCCATGATGAGAATTATCGACATTAGTGGTTTTTAGCTTTTTACAGAGAGATTATTTATTAATTTACAACAACCGTTTACCTTTTCAACCAGAGGATTCTGCAACTTTTGAAAACTTTTAATCTGGCAGGAGGGTAACCTAAGTGACAAAAGAAAGAAATAAGCGTCCGCCAAGACAATGTGAACTTACTAGATGTACTAGCCCTTAAAAGAAATTGATCAATAGTGACAAGTTTTGTATGTGGAAGGCAAAATAAGAGGGGAATGGAGGCTGATGAATAAGAGATAATGGGCGAAGTCTCATATATCGAAAACTACACAATTAACATGAGATGAGGAAGTTAAACAAACCTGGTAAACTAACAACAGTCTCAAGTTTCCCTGATCGAGACAAATACAACATACCTCATAGTTACTGCCCCTTGAGCAAGAGGCCTTTGGGTTTGGAGTGAAAAAAGGAAATTTGAACTCAATAACTTATTTTGATTGGCACTCGCATGCTGCAACCAATTGACTTTTGGGAGCTTCTCCTCACTTGAACTTCTTAGACTGAAATGCATAAATAACAGAGAGCACAAACACATACACGCATGTATGCAGCATTAAATATACAGATCTTTAAGAAATGGGAAATAAAAAACAAGAAGATAATAACTACTTTTGCTTCATCCTTTTCCCTGTCAAACACCTCCTGTTATCAGAGAGACAATTGGCACCAACCAGCACATCATCAGACCTAGCCTGAGAAAATGACATGAAATACAACCATAAAACACAACAGACCAGTAGTATGAATCAAACTGAACATTGACATTTTGAGGACATGAGAAAGGGCGGGGAGGGGTTACCTGATAAGTGAACTTGAATTTGGAGAGTTTCACCGTTTAAGATTTGCAAGAGAGAAGAATACAAGTTTTGGAGGAAAGCTA
>JANTNU010000005.1:17103824-17113972 GCA_024752395.1 Erythroxylum havanense | reverse complement strand
CTTGTCTATATTTCTGTTTAATGATATGAAATGAAAAGGTATTTTATGGTTTCAAAATTTAGTGATTTTTAATATTACGGTTTTATTTCGTTGATGCCATGTGAAATATAGTAGCGATCGTTCGTAGTGCACCCTTATCGTCGGATATGCATCGGAATGACCCACAGGCGTCCCGATGTGTACCCTACGGTAAGGGGGCGCTACAGTTTCACTATATAGCTTAAGATGTTGTGAGAGGCTAACTTAATTAGTTTTATATATTTACTAACATACCTCTTTAATTGAAAGCTCTTTGGGCTTGAAACTTGCACAGACTCACTCTACTGTACTGAATAATAGGTAGGTGATATGATTTAAACTCACAACCAGTTGTTCACAAAGGATCTAGTATCATATTAAGTGACCGTTTTATCACAATAACTTAAACTGTTATATGAGGCCAACTTAAGTAATTTTATATATTCTCTAACAAGGGATCCCTCAAATTTGGTGGATTTTAGTATTGTAGTGGTCAATAAAGGTATGTTTCTTGAAGAAGGGCAGAAGATGCGTCTAAGAAGGAGGAATTGGATTGATGATAAGGTTTATTAGAATATGCTTGATGTTTAGAATTCAAAGAAGTGTTATTTGTTTTTATGTTTTTTTTACATTAAATAACTAAATCATTGTAAAAAAAAGGGTTCCCTCTTTGTATTCTCTATTCTTATGATTGTTGTGTTGATTTCAGTTTTTGCATTAAAAAAGTATCATATTATGATTATAATGAACTTAAAATGATGATTTATGAAGAAAATATATTTATTACAAAAAATGAATTAAAAACATCTATTGATGATCAGTTCATATTTTATTTTGATCATATTTAAGTAAAAAGTATAATGTATTACAAATTTACGATTGAGAATAATTTCATATATTACTAATTTATAATTTATTTGAATGCAGTAAAAGAAGTTAATGCAAATACTTTGAATAAAAGCGTAATTTACGAGTCTTTAGATAACATTGAAAAATTTAAAACTTTTTACAATGATAAGACACAATCTATTTTAAAAATATATTTTGATTTTTATTGTTATTTTAAGTTTATATTAGACTCAAATTTATTTGTTATTTATTCATTATATAATAATAGACATTGATTTTTTTCAATAAAATATTTTATTCTTTTACTTCTTATATATTATATGTTAGCTTTATAACAGTTCAATACTGATTGAACCTTTAAATCTTAAACATTTTCTTTGACCGGTATGTTCGATTCACTTTTTAGTGTATGTAAACTATATTTTATAAGGAGTTTCAATGGCTGAGATCAGTTCAGTTAGGCTTAAGCAACTTGGGAATGGTTTGACACTTTGTTAAATAAATGGTCCCATAATCTTGTTTAAAAGATGATTCTTTTTATTTTTTGGTGATAATTCACAACTATGATATGAATGTTGTCAGAGTAGAAGCGGATCAAGGCACAACTAATGACTGGGAAAATTTTTCCAAGTATTGAATATCAAAGAGTTTCTTTTACAAGGTTCCTATGAAAATGTTCGTTCATAGTGCTGAACAACCATACTTTCAATCATTTAACTTAAATTTGTTTCTTTTTGGTTTTTAATTCAATACTAAAATTTTATACAATATTTAATTGAATTTAACTAAAAACTTTCATTTCAAACATTATGACTTATCCTAATATGAGTAAAACAACTAAAGATGTGTTTACGCCGTTAATTTACAATTTATGATACCACAATCTTCTAACCTCCTCAATGGGAACTAAATGTTGATTGAGGGTCGAACCTAGTGCTGGCCCTAGACAGGGGCAGGCAAGGTACCTACCTAGGGCCCACCAAAAAAAGAGCCCCATTCTAGTTAACAAAAAAGGGCACCATTCTATTTTTAGTTATTTAACGATATTTGTAAGATATTATTAGCTGATGTTATGATCATTTAATATTTGATTGAGTATGTAGACTTGAAAATTTAGTCATTTATGTTTCATACAAACATGTAACTTAAATATATTGTTGATTTATTGGGACTTTTTTTATTTCGTCCAGGGCCTATAAAACGATAAGAACGGCCCTGGCTGAACTGAATGTCCCATGTTTAAACAACGATTAACGTAGATTTGCACCGACTAGTTGCTAGTTTCCCTCCTTCTCAAAGAGTATTACTTAAGGTAAAGACTCACTTTAATGAAGACAACCAACCTAATACATTTATTAGTAAGAAATCTGATATGCCAAGTTTATAATAGACTCTTACGACGGATAAATTTAATGAAGAGAACATTTATATTTATTATAAATTCATAAATAGTGAAGATATGTTTATGAAATACAATATATAGTTCAACCCAATTGCCTTAGAGCCCTCACGTCTTATCCTTATCGCATGAGAAGTCTAACTCAGCTTCCTTTATACCTTATGGGTTTTTTTACAGGTGTAGGGGAAAAGATTCCCACGATAGACATATAAGACTGTAGGATTGTCGCATTCTCAGGACCACTCAGTGAAGACTCATAGCTTAACTAGCAACAAGAAAAGCCGATCTTTGCAGGCGTGTAAGGTAAGAGCAGATTATGGTCGCCATCAGGTATATATATATATATATATATATAGTCAGTTTTTACGTATTTACTCTTTTAACCTACATCACTGTTATCCTATCACATCTATATGTGAATCTATCAGAAACAGCCTCTTTATTATATAGGGGTAAGGTTACGTACTATTAGACCCCCCAGTACTTCAGGATATATGATGATGATGATGAATATATTAACAAGTTATAAAATAATTAAATAAAATATTTTAACATAATGTGTAGAATACTTTCTATTTTATATTCAAAATAATAAAAAAAATTCCATTTATTATTTTTTGGGAAATTAAAATGTATTAAAGAATAAAACTCTACACAATGGGTGCATACCAGTCTCCTCAAATTAAATTGGGCAAGGAATAAATCTTAAATTTTACTAAATATACATTTGAAATGTATTTGACCTTGATTAACAAACTATGATTCTAGATAATTATTAAAACTCATTAGTTATTTTCCACATGTTTCATCCATGGAAATGGTGATCTTTAACCTATAGTTTTTTGACACATCAAAGCAACTCTTTACATATTAAAGTTTTTATTAGATTCTGTAATGTCTCCTAAGTTTGTGGTTATAGTGGTTAACATACTTGTTCAAGAAAATTTGTATTCTAATCCAATCGGTAAGCTACTTATTTGTTTATGGCAATTTCCTCTCTAACTCTTGAAAACATTTATTGTTTCTCTCTTTCTATAGGCAGCAAATGGTTGATCTAAAGGCAATTTCTACAATGGCTCAATCTTCCTTGATAAGTCTCTTATTCCTTTGTAACATGTGTATGATATCCATGTAGTCTCAACTATGGCCACCAATTTGACTTAATTGGGTTCTAGATCTCCTTAAAGACTTTAAATTTGAAAAAAAAAGATGTTTAACTAATTCAAGCTCATTTTTGCACATCACACAAATATTGTTGATGTTTAAGAAATTTATCCTGTCTAGAGTTAGCATTTTCTTTCTAATTAAGAGCCACAATAAGAAGGAGAATTTAGGGAGTAGATTCCTAGTCCAAACCAATCTCCACTTGGTTAGTTTAAGGCCTTATCTCTTAGTGCTTCCCTATTATATAAGTTAGTGTATAACTTTGAAGAATTACTTGATCATAAATATTCATCATGTCATAAAGGATTAGGGTTACGGTTTGGCAGATATGCTTGCTAAAATCAGGAACTCCTAACCACTAGTTGTGATTTATTCATATTTTGACTTTGCAATTTAGGGGAATTCTATCATTAGGTTATTGAAAGTTGAGCCTAACTTGCTCAAATTATCATATAATAGGGAAGCATTTTTCCCATTCTCAATTCTAAATGCTAATTTTTCTCCTATTTCATCCTAGTTTTAATAGATCGTTGACAAACCATGAACTAGAGGAGTTTCTCTTAAGCTCCTATGGCCTTATTCCTTTTAGGATATAGGTATAAATTCATCTTGCCTAATGGAAGTGAGTCTTGCAGAGATAGAAGATAAAGGTGAGCTAAGAATGGAGGAGTTGGGTGACAAATGAAAGCAAGAATCATTAGTAAGGATAGAGGCACCCATGCCACCCTCTATTAAGAAACCATCCATTCTAGAGTTAAAAACCAATCAGGAACCAGAAAAGAGAGTGATGGAGACAATTAGAAAGAGAATGACACCCATAGGATGGAAAATTTTAGAGGTAAGAAACATAATTCTTAATATGATGATGCATAGGACCTTAACATTCAAAAGAGGAGTCGATTGAAAAATTAAGCTGAAATGGTCAAGCTAGTGACCTTAAAATTAGCATGTTATGTTTTAAAATTTTTAAAATAATTTTGTGTGCATTTTTTGCCTTATTGTTATGATTTTTCAATGAGTTGAATTAATTGAAGTTTATGGTATGAAGTGTGTCCCGTTGCTTCTCCGATCCCATCAACACCATAATCCCCATAAGTATTATTACCATTTTTTATTCCTTTTATTTTAAATATATTTTTATGTTTTTTTATTTTTTTCCTTTTTCATATTAAGGACAATGTGTTAGTCAAAGGTAGGCTGGCGTGCACACATACGCATACCCACAAAAACACACACACATATATGCACATATATATTTTTAATTTGTGAATCTGCCTTTTGTGTTGTTTTAGTTTTTTATTAGGTTAGCATTGTGTAAACATTTTGTTACATGATGTGTGTACTATATGAATATGTCAATGGCATAAAATTGAAAGGAATTAGCTTTTCTATAAACATGATCATTTAAATTATAAAGAAAGATTAACTTGTGAAGTTTATGTCTTAAGTGTTTTCAAGGTGAACATGCATGTTGATTAAAATATTGTACTTAATCTTTCATTTTTTTGAAACTTGTTTGAAAACAATTAATTAAAATTGGTAGACTTCATTAGCAACCTTTCATATGAGTGATTGACTAGGAGGAAGTGATGTAGGTAAAATGTAAAAAAAATTCAAAAACAAAAAAGTTTGTTATATAAATATTTTAAATAAATTTCTTATTTGGCTAATTGTTAAAAAAATGGGTTAAAAATAGGGCTAGTAGCCAGTTGTCAATTATGATATAACTGAGTAATCATGAGCATTTATGATAAAATGTTTGTCTTCACATTAACAAGCTAAAATAACACTCCAACCAAGCTTGATAATATGCATTGTTAATAAAAGTAGACTTATTGATTTTCTTATTAAACGTCAAAATAAATTTCATGAATGGTTATTTAGTGATGGCATACCTCTTTAATTGATAATTAAGAATGAGTGTATGCTTACAAGCTCGTATGAATAAGTGTCGATATTTTAGCTAATATGCATATTTAAATCAAAGCATTTGAACATGAATGGAATAAGTTAGCGTGTTGGAACTTTTAAAGTGATTAATGTTTATGGTTAAGTTAATTTCATGAGATTTGAAGCCAATGTACCATTATTGTATTGTTTTATGGTTATGTCTTTGTATATTTTGTGTTTTGTTGTTTTATAGTTTTAGTTTTGCTTATGGAAAAGAAAAGATATAAATGTGGGGATGTTGATTGGAGTGAATCATAGTGTGTTTTCTAGGAATTAAAGTGTGTTTCAGTGTTTTCTTAAAGAATAA
Source organism: Erythroxylum havanense (assembly GCA_024752395.1). Taxonomy (NCBI): domain Eukaryota; kingdom Viridiplantae; phylum Streptophyta; class Magnoliopsida; order Malpighiales; family Erythroxylaceae; genus Erythroxylum; species Erythroxylum havanense. The sequence continues at coordinate 17,108,285 of JANTNU010000005.1, read as the reverse complement.
CCATATATTTTGGACTTATATTTATGTTTTTTTAGATTTATGTTCTTATCAGTGTTTTGTTTGATTGATTATGTTTTAAGGCTAGAATTTAATCTTAATTGTATGTTTGAAAGATTGTTTGATGGGTTTGTTGATGAGTGGAGATAAGAAAAATCAAAGAAAAGATCAAGAAAAAGCTGGAGAATAATGTCTAGCATGATTATACATAGCCGTGCACGATTATACTACATTTTACTTTTAGCTAGACTACATTTGAAGTGTACAATTAAGACATTGAAGGACATGATGAAAGATTGTATGCTAAACTTTTAGCGTGGTTAAGATAGATATATACCTTTGATGGAGTTTGCATATAATCACACTTATCACTCTAATATCAATATGGCACCATTTGAGGCATTATACAGTAGACAATGTAGAGATTTAATATGTTGGGATATAAAGGGTGCTAGATTACTAAAAGGGACCAGAGTTGATTTAGGAAACAATGCAAAAAATAGGAGTGGTAAGGTGATACTTGAAGGTAGCTCAAGATTGAAAAAAGAGTTATGTAGGTCAACATCATGGGGAGATATGGTATTTCTAAGGATATCACTTTAGAGGGAGATTTTGAGGTTTGATAAGAGAAGGAAGTTGAGTCTAAAATACATTAGGCTATATGAGATTGTACAATGTATGGGTCATTAGCTTGTATATTGGCCTTACCTCTTAAGTTATAAAAAATTCATGGTGTGTTCCACGTGTTAATGTTGAGACGGTACTGATCAGATCCTAGCCAAGTTGTATTGAGACCTGAGATTGAGACCTGTGTGTGTGTGTGTGTGTGTGTGAGAGAGAGAGAGAGAGAGAGAGAGAGAGAGGACAATAGGTAAGTTGGAATAACTGTTGGACCCCGAACCTTTTTATTAAATGAGAAATTGTTGGCAATTATTCATGTGTAGAAAAAAGGGGAACTCTTGAACTTGAAATGAAATAGAAAAGATGGTTTAGACACAAAATGGGTTATATGTGATATGTTGGAAGTTAAAAATTGAAAAATAAAATTGAAAAATGTTCATTGAGTATGCTTTGGTGTTTTAGCCATAACTTTTGCTCTAGTTATCTGAATCAGATGATTTTTTATTTGGATTAAACTAGAGAAATAGGGTTACAAATTGTCTGATGAAATTGAGTTCTAATTCAGTCTCTAACAAAGTCAATTTTTAGGTGGAATTTGAGCATAACATATTGTTTCAGCATAAAAACAGTTTGGAAATATTTAGGCTATAACTTTCAGATTACTAAACCAAATTGAATGCTTTTGATGTCATTAGAAAATTGAGACAATGAGGAACATTTCTATAGAAGGAAGTGCAAGCAAATTCCTTCAATTTCATGATTAAAAAAGGTGTTGATTTTCGAAAGGAGTTAAACATGATTTAAATGAACTTTGAGGTCTTAATAGAGTATTTTTGTGGAATTAATTAGCATGTTAATGGGAGTTAATTAGTATATTAATTTGAGTAATATCATATGACATAGGTTGATTGAATTATTCTATTAAGTTGGTAAGATTTCATGAGGGGCAAAATTGGCAAGCCACTTAAGCCATTTAAGTTGCAAGGCTTATATGTAAGGGCAAAGTGGTCATTGCTCATTCATTAATGGCATTATTATAAATAAGACAAGTAGACTTGCATTTAAGGAAGGAGAAGCACGAAATTTGAAGGAAAGAACATAAGAAAAGAGAGAAATGAGAGAGAGAACGTGGAGAAGAGGAGAAAAATAAGAAAGAGAAACTAGGGTTCAACTTTGCTTAGCTTTCAAGGAATTTGTGATTGCTCAAGAAGAGAAAAAGGAAGAAGAGGAAGAGAGCTCTCATTCAAGCCATCAAATTCTTCATTTGGAGAAGATTCAAGGTAAGAATGGGTTTTGATCTTTGGATTTTGAGATGGTTTTGGTTTTTATAACTTAAGAAATGTATGGGTCTAAGGATTCTATGATCAATTTGAACTCCTTTTGATTTGAGGATTTTGCCATGGATGAAGGAGATTAAGAGAGGCAAGAGGAATCAAGATCAAGGTGAGGCAATTTGAGTCAAGTTTCAAGAAAGGAACTAAGGTGGGTACATGTTTAAATAGAGTAAATAAGCCACTTTTGTTTTCTTTCAATCAAGGAAATTTAATGATTTAAATTGCATCATAATTGTTGCATAAATTATGCCTTGAATGAATTGAGAAATTGCTACATGTTGATATGTGAATTGTGTGACGATTTATGAAAATAATTTCTTTTGAAAAGATTGTAAGTTTATGAAATTATGTTTTCGGAAATAGTTTTCGAAATATATCAAGTATATGAAATCAAGTTTTTCGAAAAGTACCATTTTAGGCAACAAGTTTTGAAATACATGTTATGTGAATTTTAGTAGTCCATCTAAGAACCGTCACATGCACGTTAACCCGAGAATAGGCTTCTCTCGCTTGCCCGCTAGTGGCACGGAGCTCCTTCAAGGACTCCCTCAAGTTTACGGCTACACAGGACCATTATATGAAAATGTGTAGTCCGTCATGAATATGAATCTACCCAAACCATTTTGATGTATTATGTGCTTATGACATGTGAACAAGTTGATGCATACATGTTTTGTGGTTTGTAAATGTGAATACATGATGAGATTTTGAGAAACAAGTGTTTTATGGATTTCAACAAGGATTTTCTATGATAATGAACTTTTGAATAGTTTTGATTATTTTTCCATTATAAGCATGTTATCCACGACCTGTAAAGGTCACCCCACACTCTTTCCCCTATTCAGGTAATGAGCAAGGAATCAAGTGAAAGTGAATCAACGCATGAATCCGAATTTGCATGTTTTGTTGTGTTTTGGAATAGTTTATGTAAAACAAAGGTTCATATGTATTTCAAGAAATTATTGGATTTGGCATCTTTTGTATTTTGGATTTGAGATTGATGATGTAATATGGCTCGGAATGCCATTAACGTTTGTAAACATTATATCTTATGATGTTAATAAATTATCAATGATGTATGGATGAGCATGATGAATGTTGAGCATGAATGGTTGGTATATATATATACATATATATTCACATCAGTGAGATGTTATGGAAAAGACACATAGGAATGATTTTGAAATGCGAGTTTTTGTATGGTTGAGTTGGAATTAGATGTATCTGAAGAAGTCATCCACTTGTGTGATGAACTTTGAATATGAGTTGATATATATACAGATATAAGTGAGACACCATGGAAAAGAAATATAGGAATGATATGGATATAGAGATGTTGTTGAATACGAGGAGTCATGCGAATTGAGGTTGAGTGTTGGATGAACTCCAATTGGAAGTTGAATAGTTTTGCATGATGTTGTAATTGAAGAAGTAAAGTTGGGATAAATTCCAAGTTTTGCATGAAGGTAAAATATGTATGCTGATTTCAAAAGGAAAACTGTATCGATTTAGGTAGAATTAATAAAATTTGTCTTCTTGGAAGTAGTAGTTCGTCCTTATATTTTTGCAACGCTATAAATTTTGTAATTTTTGGACATCAGAATGAAAAAATATGATTGTTACAAGTTATGATGTTGTATAGGAATTGTGTATGATGACAGCTATGGTAAATGATAGGAAATGGTGGTTTTAATGAACCAAATGAATTGGGATTTGAGAGTTTTATGAGATAGTTTTGGAGTTTGAGTTGTCATGAAGTGATTTTGTACTAGAAGAGTTGAATTTAAGAAGATATTAATTGAATATGATGTTAGATTGGATGTAGGAAGCATTGGAGATGGTTTGGAGGGGTTTTGGGAACCCCCACGTCTGTTTAACAGACTTTAGGTCTGTTTAACGGACCTTTTAGGTCAAAAAGGATCCCTAGCATCGCCCATGTACGTTTAATGGAGTTGATGTCCGTTTAACAGACCTTCTCGGGTGAGAAGGTGCATTTTGGCTCGACAATGTCCGTTAAACGAACATGCATGTCATTTAAACGGACATTCACGAGTCAGATTCATTAAATTTCGATTTTTGACCCATTTAGATGCAGAATATGACTTTATGGTTTTCATTAAAGTTGTAGATCTGGAAGTCTAATTTCAAATGGTCTGAAAACAAAATAAATAAGACATTTTTGGTAAAAGTTATGACAATCGTGCCAAGACATGTTGCTGCATGATTGAGGTTATGAACATGTTAGATTCTTTCGATTATAACTCCTTCGTCCGACTTCCAAATGAAGTGATTCTTGAAGCGATAGATTCCTAAGACATGAATTTATCTCTCTATGAAAATTGGGATCTTTTGGATTTGATTTGAAAATTTTTGATTGTAAAAAAGTGAGAGGTCAGTTTAGAGAGCATGATTGAGGTATAAACACACATTGAAATTTTAAGCATATCTTGAGCTATATAGCTCCGATTGAGGTGATTCTTGCTTCAAAACAAAATAGAGGCTTAGAGCT
>JANTNU010000005.1:16879330-16899120 GCA_024752395.1 Erythroxylum havanense | reverse complement strand
AGGTGATGTTAGATGAGTAGGAACTCTTTTGTTATGGCTGTCTTGTTATGTTATCTGTCTGCAATGGAGAGTTAACTGGTGCTTTATTGGCGTTGATTTGTTTGGATCATCCTTTTGCAATTTACACCACTCTCTCTAGCTTATATATACATCGGCCTAATGAGTGGGTACAAGTTATATTATGACAATGAAGCCCTTTGTTTCTATCCAATACAAAATCTATAAAACCGTTTGAAGATCAAAGGATTGGTTAAATATTAATATCCTACAAATAAAGATGAAGTTGTTCTTATTTAATTTTTAAATCAATCCCTAAAAGTTTAGCTGACAATAAAGAAAACAACAAATTAATCCAAAAAGCAAATTCGAAACCAAAAGTACATCGATAAAAAGAATTCAACCTACCGAGAATCTGCCGAACTGGGTAGCAGGCACAGGTTGAAAAGATAGAAGCAATGATCGGGCCTAGTTCTATACTTTTATTGAACATATTCATAAAGTAAGACTTTGAATCAGCTTAACAAAGCAAGTTATCATTTATAAAATTTATTGATAAATTAATTACGTAAATAAATTTATCTGAATATGTTACATAAATACTAATAACATTTTTATATTTCTTTAAATAAATAAGTAAATAGAAAATTTTATACTATTTATTTATATATATTTAATTATTAAAAACAATTTCATGATTTAGAATTAAACATTTGGCATTTAAATATTATTTCATGAATGACTTTTAAAATTTTAAACTTATATATTTTACAGTTAAATTTTAAAAATATTTATTAAATAAATTTATAAATTTAAATGAATCAACTTGAAAAATTGAAAATAAAAATTAAAACCATAATCAAACATAATTTTTTACTAAATTTGAAAATTAAAAATAGAAACTAACAATCATTCTCCTAAATACATCATTGTATTAAATTACTTATTACAACAACAACAACAATATTACTATGAATCTCGTTGATAAGCGGAATCTGGAGAGGTCCAATAATATGTAGTCTTACCCTAACTAACAGAAAGGCTATAACTGAATTATTTATTACAGGTGAAATAAGTCAATTTTTCATATGGTTTCATTAATTCTCTCAAATTCTTTTTATGTTTTTAAAATTTTCATATAAAACTATTGTAACACTTCACTACTATAAAGTATATACCAGAACATCCTAAGGACATTCTAGTATATAACCTATAATAATGGCATTTTAGAGTAATCACAACGCTAACTTAATCATAGCGTCATCATTTAATGTGTAAATGTTACAATATTTAAAAATCCAAAAATCCTCATTTCATTTTTTAATCACTATGTACATTGTAGCTTTACAACAACATCCATATATGTACATTATAAAAAACTAATCAAAGTTCACATCTCAGTTTACAAAACAAGCTACATACATGAGGCATTATACAAAAATTTTTCTAGATCCTTCAGTCTCAGCTGGCCGACCTTTGAGCCATGTCTTCTATCCAAAATCAGTGCTAGTTCTCTTCTAAATTGACTTAAAAGCTATATCGTCTCTCCCAAACCTGAAATGGTAATTTTGCAATTTTGATGAGTTTTGCGAACTCAACGAGCTACCTATCATCAATGGCTCACTCATAATACATAACACATACAGTTCATGTAATCATGTAATTCACATCATTTCACTAATAATCACATAGCATTACATATCATTTTGATCACTTATTTCACATTTTACATTCAGAGCAGTCAAACAATTCATTTTGATCATTTAAAATTTATAAATAAATTATAAATGCAATGCACATGAGACTCACTTTTAGTTATTACTTTGTCGTGACTGAGTATCTTTTTACTGGCCCATATCCCTTATGGATATCAGCTTGTTTCAAATTTTGTCCCATATCCCTTAATGGATACTAGATACATTAATAACTGAGCCAGAGGCTCTTATGACATTTTGAGCTTTAAGCTCTTTTTCAGTGGCTACTTCGGTCACAACAGCCTTTATGTTTTCACGTATTCATGTAATGAAATGCATCACATTCATATACATTCAATCAGTCACTTGATTTCATTTTCACATTCATATACATATTTCTCATCGATCCTTGGTCCGACATTCAACAATAATGTTAAGTATCACTTATTTCATCAAATTTATATGCAAAGAGCACTTCCAATATCTTATTCATGCATCAAATGTCTCGGACATTCAATATCCAGAATCAATACAATTATATTCATATAATAATTCAATAAATAATTTAAAACAAACAATTTATTAAGTGAGACCATCTAGGTCACTTAATTTTCTCCAGATAGCTATTTTCTCGAAGTCTCGACAATGTCTAGAAGTTGTCACTCTAAATGCTCTTTTATATCATGCAACACACATTCATACACATCACAACTTTGCATAATTATATAAGTACTCATTTATGCACAAATGTGTATATGGATTATATACAATGCATGCGCAATGACAATCTCAGGTATATTTCCTTTATTCACATCTCATGATTATTCATACTTCAAAACTCATAAATGTCTAATTTGAATTCAGGTTTACACCCCATTGATACAAACTTATTCGAAGTTCATCACTCAATCAAGCATTAAAGTTCATGGCTCTATATACTTGATCACTGTAATGATCTCAATCAATCATTATCAATCCTTTCATAATGAATTCGGATGACCATGAGAATTGGTGGAGAGGAAGGACAATATGTGAGGAGTTAGTGGTTTAAATTTCAATTTAATCGGAGTTCCGGAGAAGAAGTTATGGTCAAAAGAGTGAAGGGTGTTCAAAATTGTCAAAAATCACTTCGCTCTCACTGTCACGATCGTGCACTATCGAATGTCTCCCTTTTAACGTGTACTACGTGATTTCTCCTCTCTGTCATGATCGTGTAAGTCCCCTGAGATTTCCCCTCTGTCACGATCATGCTTGAGCACGATTGTGTGACTTCTCTGAGGTCTCATCTCTGTCATGATCGTGTTTGTGCATGATTGTGCATTACCTGATGGTTATTCTCAAAAAAGATTTTCAGGTCAATTTTGCATGGCCATTTTGACAAGGAAAAAGAAGGATTTAGACGACACATTCTTCTAAACAATTGTTCCTCTATGTCTTGAGTTTCTAATGACACTAAGTTCATACAATTTGGTTCAATATTCTACCATTTATACGCAAAATACTACCAACTATTCTCAAACTAGAACAACACCTAGTACTCAACTTCAAGCCAAAATTTGAAACTCTCACAGACAGAATTCAAATTCAATTTCTTCATCAAAATTGTAGCCATATGTCTCTAATTTAATATAATTAAAAATAATCCTATTTGGATGCCTACAGATCAAGATATGGCTAAAAGACGGATGACTATGAAATTTGGTGGAGAGGAAGGGCAATGTGTGAGGAGTTTGTGGTTTAAATTTTAAGTCAATTGGAGACCTGGAGAAGAAATTATGGTCAAAAGAGTGAAAGATGTTTAAAACTGTCAAAATCATTACACTCTCATTGTCACGATCATGCTTGTTCATGCATTGCCTGTTGAATCCTCTTTGTCACAATCGTGCTTGTGCATGATCGTGCATTACCGGATGCCTCCCTTCTGTCACAATCGTGCTTGTGCACGATCATGAACTACTTGATTTCTCCTCTCTGTCATGATTGTGTAAGTCCCTTGATATTTCCTCTCTGCCAAGATCATGCGACTCCTCTGAGGTCTTCTCTCTGTCACGATTGTGTTTGTGCACAATTGTGCACTACCTGATGACTATTGTTGGATCCCACATGCCGCAGTATAACCTGCAAATACCTACGGGTGAATGGTAAGAGGCGTGTTCTTAGAAATAACAAAACCTTGAGGGGTCGCGAGTTCGATTCTCAAAGAGGACAATACTGATTAAGGTTGGATGTCACGGTATAACCCACAAACACACACCGGGGTATAACCCCCAAACACCTACGGGTGGGGTGTGGGGTCCAACAACTATTCTCAACAAAGATTTTAGGGTCAATTTTGTATGGACATTTTGATAAGGAAAAAGAAGGATTTAGGCAATACATTCTTCTAAACAATTGTTTTCTATGTCTTAAGTTTCTAATGACACAAAGTTCATATAATTTGGTTTAGTATTATGCCATTTATACACAAAATACTACCGACTGTTCTCAAATTGCAACAACACTCAATACTCAACTTCAAGACAAAATTTGAAACTCTTACAGATAGAATTCAAATTCAATTTCTCATCAAAATTATAGCCATATGTCTTTAATTTAGTATAAATTAAAAATCATCCCATTTGGATATCTACAGATCAAGATATGGCTAAAAGACAGAAACATGTTTAGTGAAAACAATCTATCTCACACATTCCAGCACACTTCATGACCATTTTCATCTTAGTTCATCTCTTTTGCTTAGTCTATCATTTCTAGCTTATTTCTTCATGATTTCCTCTTCATTCCTACATCCATTTCAATTCAATTTCAATCAAAAACAAATCATATTTTATTTTTGATCATAATACCAAAAATAGAGCATTCATTACTAAAATTTTTTGTACTTCTTTCTACATCATTTTAATGATATTTCAAGTTCAAACTCATCTTTACAACCACTTATGAAAGGTTAATCATACTATATGCATAAATAAGACATTTATATGCACATTTCATCACTCACGATTCACACATATAATTTCATGATCAAGTCATCAATCTTAAATTACTCATCATATTAGTTTTATTTAACAGTACCCATGATGATTAAAGCATAACTTGGTTTGGATGCAAAATATTCAAACTCTTCAAGAATACCAAGAAGCTCTAATTATCATAAAACTCACGTATAATATCATGGAGGTTGGGATGTTTAGGTTTTCTTGTGAAAAATGAAGAAGACAACAAAGTGAGAGTAGCAAGTGAAATACGAGAGAGCTAGGTTTACGTTGATAGGGAAAAAAGATTGGTTCTTAGGTGAAGAAGAAAGCCACGAAGAAGAAGAAGAAAGCAAGAAACAAAACAATTAAGTGGTCTTCCAAGTATCGTGGGATAAAGATATGGCTTGGTAAGTGCACTTATCAGTTGCCACATGTCTAATATCTATAGGTTTTATTTAACTAATCCAATCAACTCCAATTTTTACTCCAATTGTCTCCTAATTTTCAATGACACTTATCAATAAATCTCAAAGTCATTTATCAAAATTTCAATTATTATTTATCAATTGTCTTGTCACTTGGCATTTTTCCTAGACTAAAAATACCTATAATTTTTAAAAAATTTCAAAATTTCAACAAAAATTCAAAATCAATATTTATACTCTCCAAATCAGTTTTCAATACATAAAATCCATAATTCTCAATACAATCACATTTATAAATCAATTATACTCAAAAAATGTTAATAGATGCATGTACAATCATTTTAACGTGTGCAAAAATTAATATTCACATTTGCATGTATGTTATAATATGCATGAGCATGAAATATGCTTTCTAACTTCTCAATAATCTCTCATGTATACTATTCTAAGGTTCTAACTCTTAACACGGGATAACGGGATGTTACAATTATTATATTTTTTACAAAGCTCAAAATTAATTATTCTGTTAATTTATACATTAACTCCCAATAATGCGGTAATTTTTAAATAAGTGACACCAATGTAGACAATTATATCATAGGAAAACTATTTATAACATTAGTAAACCATACATATTGGATTAACACATGTTACAAATACATACTGTTATCACTTTATAGATCCAAGTCTAACGTGCATTGCATGTCCTCATAACCATCAATTTTTCTTATATTATGCATTTTCAACATATGTCTAGCTTATCATCTACTTCCTATAGTTTTTTTAATCATTGAGGCTGCAAACTTTGATTAGTTTTAGCTTCTGCACTACTTTCCTTTGCTTTCTCCACAAATGGTCAAGGTTTTAGTCACATGTACATGTCATTGAGCTTCATCATGTTGTTCATTCTTGGCTTCATGTTTGCTCAAGAGAGCATATCTTCATAGATCTTCACATATGCACCACTTCCATTCATTCACATATAAGTTTTCATATCATTCTTACCTTGTTATGATGCTTCTCTTAACTAGAATTCTAATTGACTCTATTCGTAGGCTTGAGAAATGTCTTACTTATCCTTTATGTCTGAAACATTTATGGTCCATTATATTGGTTAAGTAAGGCTAATGAGAGTCTCCATATACCTCCATATTCTTGGTTACCCTTCAAGTGAAGTTAATGAGCTACCAATATTTCTTTGATGAAATTAGTTGTCTTACTCAGCAGGATATGGTCATTTGTTACCTCCTTAGTGAATATCCCTCTATTCTTTTCCAGCCATATGTTGTAAAGTGTTCTACTAAGGTCCACCTTAATACTTGTCCATTTTATTGCCTTTTTTCTTCAAGTTCCTATTGCACCACTAAATTATTCCTTCTATTCTAGTTGCGGAATCCAAGCATTGCATAGGTTCTTGATAATCGACCATATATGAGCTGAATAGTGACAAGTGAAGAACAAGTGTTTAATTGTTTTTTCTTTTTAAATACAGAGTGCACACACCTAAAAATTCTTAATAATTTCTTCAACTAAAAGAGGGTCTTTATTCTTTCCTTTATTGCCATATGCATTATTAGTGATGCACTTAGACATACTTGCTTGCACCATATCAAATTATGCCATCCGACCTCAATGGTAATTCCTTTTACTAATTTCTTGCACGATGAATTTGTAAACTCACTATTACTAATACTCTTCTATTTGATTCAACCTTCTTTGTGTGAGATTAATTAAATCATAGTTTGCATTGAAAGTCTCATTCTTGCAAGAATTGATAGCCTCATACATTGTAGCATTTTGTGATATTACATTCCTTAGGGATGTGACCTCATGGATCTCAGTTAATGTCCTTGTCCTAAGCCAAGAATCATATTATAACAAAGTTTTTGCCCCATTCCCTATCTTATGTATAACTTCAGTTTTGAATTTTCATTTGAGCTTGAATAGATGAAACATGGTCCATGAAAACTTTGATTTTGAATTATTTATCCAAAAATCTTAGTGCTTAATATAGTATGCATGAATCCATCACACCTCTATAGCCTCATTAATATTAGGATCTAGATTATTAGCTTGGCAGGGAGAATTGCCAGTCTCTCCTCCACCTTTTTTTTTGATCTTTTCACACTTCATGCCATTAATTTTCATTTTGAATTTCCTTTCTATAAGAACCTTCCCAGCATTTGTTCTATGTCTTTGGTGATATTCTTAGGAAAGTGTATATGTGAGCTTTAATATACATATAGGTTATTGAGAATGGACTTTATAGACTGTAGTTTGCCAATTGTGGACAAGTTTAGGCTTAATAAGTTTTAAATTTGACATTTGAGTAAGCCAATCTGCAATGTGTTCTACATTAGAAGATAAAATCAATTGATTTTTTATGTATTAATGGATAGCTCAAATAAGCAATATAATAGATTGGGCTAGTCATTAGTAAAATTATGGAACTAGGATCTACTTTTGAGGACAAATTCAAGTTATCAATAAAGGATAGATTTGAAGTACTCAACCCTTTACATTTGGAGTGGAACTTGAAGTGATGATTTCTTCTGATTATGTTTTTAATTGATCTCAACAATAATTCCATTGTTAGGATGAATAGATATGGAGACAACATGTCTATTTGCCTAAGTTCCCTGGCCCCTTTGATCATTTTGGTTTACTCACCATTAATAAGAATCTCATATGATACAATCGTAATAAATTGTGTGATTCATTGTATAAACGGATAAGGAAACTTTAATGCCTCTAAAATGTTGATGAGAAAACTCCAATCCAAGGAATTATTAGCCTTATAGAAATATAATTTTATAGCATAATTCTTAGGATATTTTTCCTTAAATAGTTTTTGAAAAGCTCTTGGAACAATAGAATGTTGTCCTCTATTTATCTCCATTGGATAAAGGCTCTTTGGGATGGATCAATTAGGTGAGTAAGCACCAGTTTTAATCTTTTAGCAAGTATTTTGGCTATCACTTATATATAATATTACAATAAAAAATTGGGTGATAGTTTTTTAGGGAGTTTGAAGATTGTACCTTTGGCACAAGTATGATGAATGTTTGGTTGAGTTTTTTCGACATTGTTCCATTCTTGAAGAATTTTTGCACTACTTGCAACACCATTATTTTCAAATGATTCCACGTTTTCTATAAAAAATTACAATGAAACCCTCAAGTCTAGGTGCTTTGTTAGGGTTTGTGGAGAATAGGACTCTTTCCACTTATGATGTTTCAATAGGTTTAACCAGAGCTTTTACCAGGCACTTAATCCTCTCTAATTGCTTCAATCATGTTAACAATGGAAGATGCAGTAGTGTTTGAATCTAGGGAATAGCAAAAAACCTCATCACCTCCTCTTATATCTCCTCCTTAGAGCTCTATTTTTGCCTTTCAATAATAAAATTTTGTTATTTTTTTCTCTTTGCTTGAATGGATATGTGAAAAGATTGAGTTTCCTATCTCCACATTTCATTCAAAGAATACTAGATCTTTTTTAAGGAGAGACAAATCAATTTATGTCATGTTGTAGTATTGTAAGGATTCTTTTTCTTTCCTTTTGAAGTTCTTTGTAATATAGATTTATATATAAAACTTCCCATATTAGATCAAGTTTGTTTTTGGCTTCATTAATTGCTATTTGTGAGTGCACCTTTCTGTTGGAGTTTAAATTCTTTAATTTATTCTCAATCACCTACAATTTCCTGACGCATGTAAATTGGTTGTTCTCCATATTTTGGGTTTGGGTATCCTTGATTAAAGCCTCCTTAAAACCATTTTTCTCTACTAAATAATTGTTAAAGCAAAATGGATTATTCTTGAATTGAAAGATGAACATCTTCTATATTAAGATGGGGGTATGGTTATAGAAAATTACTTTGCTCTTAGGGAACTTTTCCATCCATAACTCATTCACCAATAAAAACATTCTCTCTATTCTTAAGTCTGTGACTTGTATGTCATTACAATAGTCACATAGCTCCTTAGTATGGTTTCTTTAAATTAACATTTCCTTGAGTTTCCTTTAAGTTTATTATACAAATAAAGTCTCATATAATGAAAAATCACTAATCCATGGTTTTGCTTTTCTCTCTGATTTTGCTCCATAGATATGATCTTTGAAAATTATGATTAAAGGCATACACAAATGTAACATTGAATTGTATGTTATGCTTCCTCATTTTGACTTAAGTGTGAATCACTCACTCTCCAATATGTACAACCTTGAATTTCACTTCCTCTAGATCATTAGTAACTATTACCCTACCATTATAGTGGCAATATTACTTGGTATAGGCATCTGTCCAATACCTCTTAATATAACTCATCTATTTGTAATTATTTTTTAGATCATTAGTAACTATTACCCTACCATTATAGTGGCAATATTAATTAGATATACTGTCCAATACCTCTTAATATAACTCATCTATTTGTAATTATTTTCTTCAACTCTTGTTTCTGAAAGACCTTTTGGAAAAGATCTATGCTCTCTAATGTATTTAAAAACTATATTTTGTTTAGTAAGACTATTAAGCCTTCTATTGTTGATGCTAATTTGTGGTTGAGAGCAGTTGTATTTTTTTCTTCTTCTTTTTAGAACCCTTCCTGTTATGCTTTAGAAACTTTTTTTATTCTAATCCTTGGTTGATTCCTCACTAGCTGCTATGTTTTGGAGTGCTAACTCTTTTGTCTCCTATGTGCACGTTTTCTTAGCACTGGGAATCTTAGGCATTTGGTGTTTATGATGATTCTCTAAGCTTACCTGGTTCTCTCCCCCATCATCTAAGGGTGTTTGGTTTTGGTTTTGCTTAGTACCTTCATTTAGATTCATCATTTTTATTTTAACCCCTATGCTCTTATTCTCATTGCTATCATTAAGGATCTCTCCTACTTCCTTTACTTTTGGTTAAGTAGATAGAGTAGATTAAATTGAGGCTTAGACATTCCCTCTCTTCCCCAAATATTTTATACTAGTTCTTTACCCAAATTAAGGTATTTTCCCAATCATTTGTAGGACAAACTAGGTTCATTTTATGATGCATTCTTGACCACATTGTAGATGAGAATCTGCATTTAAAAAGTAGATGATTTATAGTTTCAAGTAGAGTGTTACATAGGACACAGATGTAATCATTCACTCCTCTTAATCTATCCTTGGTTTTCAATCTACCTTTTGTTACCAAATAGGCTCCAAAGAAAGTTTTAGCCATCAAGGATGCTTTCCACACTATGTTAAACCAAGGTATGTTTGGGTGTTGAAGTCTTATAACTTTGAGACTATATTGAACCAATGTATGTTTAGGTGTTGACGTTTTATAACGTTAAGGCAAGAAGCATTGGAGCACTCTCCATTGTTGCTAATAGACTAAACAATATTGTCCTTGATGGAGGAATTAGGAAAATAGCTTGGGAAGAAGTGATGTAATCTATCAGGTCTTCTCTATGGTCATCCAAGCATTTTGATTGATAACAAAGGAGATTTTGGTGTTGATAATTATTGTGCCAAAATAAGTTCTAGAAAATACCTATGCTATCCTACTTGCAAGTATATGAGGTAGTTATAGTTGATTATCTAGGGTCGTCTCTCAAGACGTTGAAATTAGTTCACTCAAATTAATCTTGAAGAAAAAATAAAAAATGCAATTATAAAAATTCTATCTCGATTTGTTGAATAAAGGCTTTAAAGAAAATTACATAATTAGACTAAAAAGTAAACTAATTTAATTGGAAGGAAAACGATTTGATCAATCAGTGTGGAAAACTCATGAGAAATTAACTTCACTAATTTAATCTCCTATGTACGACTAAGGGGAATTGATTAGATAATTGTCTTTCTAAAATTACCAATTGAGTTTTGAAATCAATTCAAATAATAAACTAAATCCAATTTTTGTATTCGACAAGTTTATCATCCAAATCAATCATGTAAACCCAACTAATAATTACTTATTTAAGTTAACATATTTCTAATTCTTAACCCAATAGTCTATAGTTTTTAGTTCTAATATTAAACTTCTTCTCTCGATCTTTTTTTTAAGACCTAAATGATGCAAAGGCTGGCCACATTATTACATCTAATAAGGTTAAAAACTATAGCAAATACTAAGACAACAAAATAGTCCCTTCATCATGCATAATCGACTAAATTAGCTACATTAATTCTCAAGAATAAGTAATCAGCTTGTTATGGAATAAACAAGGTTCATCATCTTCATATACTTTAATCCCATCTTTGTCAATAATAGAGAAGTATTAAAACAATAAACATCGTGAATAACCAAAACGAATTATCAAAGGGCCAATAGAGTAATCAGTTCAACATAGGACTTCTAGAATGCAGCAGAGATAAAATAGAGATATCAAACATTTGGGTGCTTGAATGAGGATGTTGGTGACTCCTTAGCTCTGGCTCTTGCCCTCTTCCTCTGGTTGATTCTCACCTCGACAGTCAAGTGCTCACATTGGCTTTCACCTCTTCTTTCTCTCTATTTGTTGTTGTTTCTCTTCTTTTTAACCAATGACATGTCTTCTGTTCTTTTTGCCTCTTTGTTGTCTCTTTTCTTCGCCTTTTTCTTACTGTGTGTGTCCACCTTTGGCCTCTCTTACTCTTTCTATTTGTAGTTTGAGTCTAGGTTTAGGTTTTTATTTCATCAAAACCCTGCATTAGAAGACACATACTATTAAACCATTTAATAAAATTTCTGTAACACCCTTGACTGTGGAAGTCATAGTTAACATGCATACATTAATTCATTAATGTTACACCATGCATAATTCATCTCCAACATTCATTCTTTCATGCATAATTTTTCTTTTTTCATGCAACATTCACAAGATACTCCATTCAACATTCATGCCATTTCACTTAATTCATTTCAAATTTGGATTAAAACATAAGAATTGTTACCAAAATCAAGATATGAAGGCAAACAAAATCAACAAAAATTAGATACAACAATTCCCCCATACTAGAACAACCATTAAAACAAAAATTTTCCCAAATAATAGTCAAAGTTATCAACGATCATTTCAATAAACACAACTCGAGAACTTAAAAATAATAATACTCACTGAACAAACTATTCTCCACATGCTTAGCCAAAATTAACAAGTACTTTAACTCAAAGTCCGTTAAAAAGTGTGATAGATACTCACTCCACTCTTATCCTCTCATGCGTTCAAAGGTAGGATATATTCACTCATCATTCATTTCATGTATGGCATCTACCATAGTCTTGCTTACTAATCCAAACTCCAACACTCATATCAATTGCAAACAAGAATCTGAAGGTCTTTATTTTATTTATAATTGGGTCAGGCTAAGGATAGGAAAAAGGAAAATCACAGTTTAAAACCATATAACAAATTGAGCATTTAAAATGATAAAGAACAATGAATCATAAAACACTCAATTCTTTCCTCTCATTTAACAAGGTTAACACTCCCATTTTTATGTCTCTCCTCTTTCTTTTCATTTCTAGTTGTCTTCTCTTCCCTCTGCTTCTTTTCTATTTCCTTCTTTTTTCCTTTTCTTTTCTTTTCTTTCCCCTTTTTTTCAATTATTTATTTATTTTTTTAAAATAAGGAAATCAAGAGAAGAAAAATATAGTGGAGAGATAATTGCTACAACCATAATCATTCATAACACAATAGTCAACTATATGCTATGATCCCCAACACTTATTCAAGCAATTACTTCCTAAACCCAAGAATACAATTTCAAATGTTCAACTTGCCTTATGGTAGGTACAACAAAGAGGATAAATAATTAAGGTAAAGGCCATATTTTGTATGTAGCGCCCCCTTACCGCAGGATACACATCGGAACGTCCGCAGGTTATTCCGTTACATATTCTCTGATAAGGGTGAGCTACGAATAATCACTACAAGCACTCCACTTGACATCATAATAAAAATTAATATAAAAATTGTAAACTTTTTGAAACCAAATTTTTTTTCCTCATTTCATTTCATAGAAACCAAAAGTTTACACATTTGTCAGTTTTCACTGTCTGTAAATCATTCCAAAACCCTAGTACAATATACTACATGAAAGAGGAGAAATACTGTAGATCTATCTACGTCATCCCAAAAGTCCCAGCTGACCGACCTGTAAGCCATGACTTCTCTTGCCAAAATGATCTACACGGCTCCAAAAGTCCCTCTGGAGCTAGGAGTCTACTCTCAGTCCTGAAAAATATGTTGCAATTTTGGGTGAGTTTGCGAACTCAGTGAGGTAACCATCATCAATGGTTCACCCAATTCATACAACAATCAGGCATATCACAATTAGTTCATAATTTCACATACATCAGAAGTAAAACATGATCACATCAGTAACACATTTTATTTGTACATAAACATAAGACATTTTGCCTTTCACTCAATCAAAAATATTTAAGCAAATGCATATGAAATGCTCATGTGACCCTTTTTCTAATTTATTACGGTATTGTGACCGAGCGCCTGGACTGTCCCAATATGGGTACATTAATCGTTGAGCCTGAGGTTCTAAATCACTGTAAGGCTCGAGGCCCAAATACAATCGTTGAGCTTTTAGCTCTCGGTGGCTGCTTCGGTTACAACTGTCATTATCTGAGTATGCATTTATGTATGAAATGCATATGTGACCATTAAGCAGTATATACATCACAATCAACACATGTGTCACAAATTATCACATCACAAGCAAGTAGTTCTCAAATTCACATATAAGTAGCACTTCTATGTCATAGTTCCCTAGTACATCGGACCTTCTGTCCGGAATCCACAATCACAATCAATCTCAAACCCACCATTATTCACCACAAAATTATAACCAATCAGTAATTGAGAGAACCGTCTAGGTCATTCACCAATAGCTTCCGAAGCTAATGCCTGGAAGTTTCAGCAATGTATGTGGGTTGATGTTCCAAATGCGCCTCTATAACAGTTAAAATATACAAATATTACCAAGTGTACAATCAGAAATGTTTAATAATACACATGAAAAAATTAAATTGTGTACAATGCATGTTCGTGACATTCTCGGCGTTATTTCAAAAATTCTCATCACAAAGCTTTCCACTAAATTTTAGAAATTCATAGACACCAAAATCACTCAATTCGAACTTCTATAGGTCCAATTATTATTAAAATAAGGACCAGAAAAAAATTACTCGGTCCTCTCACTTTGACCTAATCAATCCATGTCAATTTCATCTCTAAAAATTCACAATTTTATATAAAAATGAAATTAAATTTCTTACGACTTCGATGCCTTAAAAATCGGGTCAATCGGAGGTCAGATGAAAAAGTTATTTACAAAAGAATGGGAAAGAGACAAAATAAATAACAAAAATAATAAAATAAAAAATAATAATTAAATTAAAAAAACGGATTGAGTGGTCGCGAGGGCGAGGACGCCTTTTCGTCCTCACGCTCGTGAGGAGCGAGCTTCCGCCAAATTTCTTTTTTTTTCCAATTCCACTTATTTCTTTCTCTCCTTTCATAAAACCTATCTTTTCACACAAGTAACCAAAAATGACAAATAAGGTCTCATTGGAAAGATCACAAAAAATCCTACAAGTTCTATGAAGGACTCACAAATCAATTTCACCCCTAAGGGTGTCAAAAATGCAATTAAAGTTTTTGCCTAATCACAAATTTTTCAAAACAATGCAGCATTCTTCTAAAAATCATATCCTCCCATTTGCTTTGCCAAAAATTCCAAGCTTTATATCAATCGAAAGACCAGAACATATTCTACAACTTTCATGAATAACTTAGAAGCAAATTCAACCTCTAAAAAGATCAAAATCTCAATCAAAGTTTCTGCCCTGTAAATCTCGTCCTAACCAATCACACAACTTTACAAGAATCGTAACTTCTTATTTCATTAGCCAAAAATTCCATGCTTGATATCAATGGAAATATCAAAACATATTTTACAACTTTGATGAAACACTTAAAAGCAATTTGAACCTCTAAATGGGTCAAAATCTCAATCAAAGTTTTTGCCCAACACATATCATCCTAACAGTACCACAATCTTCTAAAAATCATAACTTCTTATCCCCTTAGCCAAAAATTCCATACTTTATATCAATGGAAAGCTCAGAACACATTCTACAATTCTCATAAAGCACTTAGAAGCAAATTCTACTTCTAACCAGGTCAATTTTCTACATGATTGTTGCTGCCCTGTTTTCATATTATTAAACATCACCTAAACCATAAGCAAAGTTCAGGCACTTATAACTACCAACTCCAATGTTGAAAAATAGCACATTTCATGGAGATAGAAAGCTATCAAGAAAAGCTACAACTTTCATGAAGACCAACTTAGCAAAATCAGCCTCAAACAACCTATAAAAATTCCTAAAGTTTCAGATCACAATTTTCCTCTGGTTGGTGTCACAAAAATGACACTATTCATCCTGCACATATTACCCAATTTCAAATCAAAATTTAGAACCCTTCAAGCCAAAATTGGACAGCACCTCCTTCATAAGAATTCTAGCCAAACTTCTCAAGTTTAATTTAAGCTAAACCTCATCTCAATTGCATAGCCATATAAAGAGTTATGATCAAATGTTTGAAACATATACAAATCTAATTTTTCAGATTCTCAACCTAACTCAATTTCTACCTCTTTCATGCCATTTCTAGATCAATTCTCACTCAATTCACTTCATATATCCACCATAACTAATTCATAACCTATCCTTGAACTTTAGTCCACAAAATTGCAGCACACACACTCAATCATTTTCCTTTAATATCCTCTTATCTTTATTCACTAAAATCAATCCAAAACAACTCAATTTACCTATACCATATTCAACATCATTCATTAACTTCTACCTCATCAATCATCAATCAACCAAGGAAATAATATACCTATATGCACCAAACACAATTTCATGCAATTAATGCACAAGACATCACAATTAATGCATTTAACTACCAATTTATACATAAAACACAATTCTTACTTATTTAAGCTTCCAAAATCACAAACCCTCTACTTCTCTTCACGACCCACGTTCATCATCCTCTTAAGGGGGGAAAGGTTTGTGCTAGGCTTTTTAGGTGAGCTAAAGGAAGAGGAAGCAAGGTGAAAGGAGGAGGAAAAGGTGAGCAAACTTTCAAACACACTAAAGAAGAGGAGAGCTACGAAGATGGAGAAAAATCACACTTAAAACACCTTTAACCCTTTCTAAGAAGAAGTATTGTAAATAGCCAAAGAAAGTAGGACTTTTATTAAATCTATACATCATGGTGGCATGTTAGGCAATTGACACCACATGTCACATGCCTAAGCCTCCACTAATGTCTTTCCCATTAAAATTCCAATTTCTACTCAAATTTTTCACCAACATTTCAATGGCTTAATTTAATAAATCCTACAGTCATTTATCTAAATTTTCAGTGCCATTGAACAATCATTTTTACTACCGGGAAACAATAAGTCTGTCACCTGACATTTTTCCTAGTCCGAAAAAGTACCTTAAATTTTCAGAAAATTTCTAAAATTCTCCAAAAATTCAAAACTCACAAAGACCCACTCCAATTCAATTTTTCAAACACAAAAATCATATTTTTCACAATAAGCACATTAAAGACACATATACCGGGAAATGCCATGAATGCATGTACAATCATTACATGTGCAAAATTTACTATTCACATGTATATATGAATGCATGAACATAGCAAAACAAGTTTAAACACTCCTAACCTGTTCTAAATTACTATTTTACCCTTCTCATCGGTGATGCGATGTTACATTGTATTAAGCTCAAAGGGGTTCACTAAGGGTAACATTATGATGGCTTTTTAAGAAAAAGGGGTAAATCTTAATTGCCTTCATCATTTCAACATTTGTATAATATTATGTGATCTCAACTAGTATTTGCAAGCAAGTTCTAGAGTTTCTTAATCATGAAAGAACACTCTCAGCAAAGAATACTTGAATTTGGTGTTAAATATTTCAAAGGGCTTAAATTCTTACCAAAGAAAAGTGACATTTATCTATCTTAACAAACTAATGTCCTTTTAATTGAAATCTAAGTTAATCAATCTAAGCATGCAAGTATACTCATTTACTTATATTATACATTTCTAATCCCGATCAAGTTTATTTCATGACCATCAATCTCTAACTATTAAATGGAAAAACAAACACACAACACAAAATCAAAATCAAAATTTCTTAATTAAATACTACTTGCCCCCACATTTAAATATCACGTTGTCCCCATTGTGATAAGAAAATAAAAGAGGGATCTACGATGCAAAGTAACACGAAAAGGACAAACATTAAAACAAAAAAAAACAAGTACAAAAAAGAAAAGGATAGAAATACGATACTAAGATAGGGGTGGTTACTTTACAAAGTGAGCATTCAAATATTCATAAAGTCCCAAATCTCCACCATATTATCCTTAATGTTGTGGATCCACTCATTTGCTTGTCATTCAAACTCTTTAGTTTGGGTTACATGCTCCGTGAATTGGGCTTGGAATGCATTGAATTGAGTTATCAGTGACTGGTAACCTTAGAAGTAATTGGAGAAGATGGAGGCATTGCTTCGGTTGGTGGAACATTAGCTTCTTGTTCAGCTTCAACTTCTGCAACTTGCATGCGCTTGCTTCTCAAAGCTTCCTTCGTGTCATCATTGATAAGAGCATAATGATCACCTTGCTGCATGATAACTTCTCATAGACACCAAGATTGCAAATCGAGATTAGAGTTGCCTGGGATTAGTTGTATCGTTGTTCTCCCAGTTAGTAAGCCAAGATGTTCCATAATTTGGGTCATGAACACTCCACATACTATTTTTCCTACACTGGCTTTAGACACACCAATTAAATGTGTACTTAACCACATATCGACATTAAAGGGCTTACTATGCACCATACACCACAAAACAAATAATTCAGCTTTAGAAATCATTCCCTAACTATCTCCCCTATCGACTAAGGTAAAAGTTAGAAATCTATGGATATAGCGAAGGGCTGAGTCCCTTAAGGTAGATGACTTAGACCGACTTGGAGAAAATACTTTCCTAGAATTGGTTATTTAGGTCCAAAATTCTCTAGCCTTAAAATCCTCATGATATTAATATAAATTACTGTTCGGAAATCTAAAAATATCATTGAGCACATCCAAAGTAATCACATGCGGTACATTCATCAATAAAAATTTTAGACTACTCACAATGTTAGTAGACTCATTGACCACTTTCAAAGTACTCAGAAATTCTAAAGTCATTTCCATCTATGATTTTTTATGAAATTAAGAAAATCTATCCCATCCTACGTCGTACAACAATTTATGAACTCGATAAACTATTCTTAATTCAACAATGGCTTTAGAATTGAAAAATTAGTTAGGAATAATTTGACGGTTTTTAAGAATTGCGTACCTTTTTTGGTGCTCTTTAGTATGAAATTGTAGGCATGGGATACCTAAAGTTGCAATCTGGTGATCATATGGTGAAGAGGATGAAGCTCCTAGGTATTTCACCCTTGGACCCATAGCAGTAGGTATGGTGGTGCTCACGAGCATGATTGTGGCTGATGGAGTGATCAACGTCATAGGCACGAGAGTGGTGGTGCTCATAATGGTTGTAAGGTGGAGACGACAATGATGGTGGGAGTCGAGGTGGAGACGATAGATTTGGAAGAAATAAGAGAGATGAAAAAATTAGGGTCAGTGTAGGTTTTTATAAGGGAAGTTGGAGGGAGTCACGGGTGTGATTGAGAGTCCACTATCACGCTCGTGACTTGGGAGTCACAGGTGTGACTTAATCTTTCTTTTTCCTTTTTAATAAAGATTGAAAATGAAAAGCAAACTAACTAACTAGAGAATCACAAAATAGGAATAACAAATAATTAAAAAAAACAAAATATGAATTATATGAGTTGCCCCTCATTTAGCGCTTCTTTAATGTCTTATTGTTGAATGCCTCAATAGTTATTTTTTATGTGGGGCGCTCAAATTGATGGATTATACGGTTTTCTTCTCAATTTCTCCTTCCAAATGTGGTTTCACTTGATGTCCATTCACCCTAAAGGTTCCCTTCGTTCTTGAATTTTCCAGTTCCACGACTCCCTATAGAAACTTCCTTTGTACTTCGAATGGCCCATTCCACCTTGATTTCAATTTTCCTGGAAACAAATGCAATCAAGAATTATACAAAAGAACTTTCATTCCAGGTATGAGAGACTTACCTATAAGACCTTTATCATGAAGGCATTTTGTTCTTGCCTAATAGATTTTGGAATTCTTGTAAGCCTCGCTTCAGCCCTCATCCAATTTTAAAATTTGAAGCAAATGCTTCCTTCCTCCATTGTCCAGGTTCATGTTCATTGTCTTGATTGCCCACAGTGTCTTATGCTCAATCTCTACAGGCAAATGACAAGCCTTCCTACAAACAAGCCCATAAGGGCTCATTCCTAAGATGGCTTTTTAACCCTGCATATGGTTACTGTCTCCAGTAGCTGGAGGCGAAATGGAACAGGACAGAACAGAACAAACACTGGAGACAGTGAGGTGTTTGGTTGTGGTAGACAGAACAGAAATTTTTGTTTCCGTCTCGAGGACAGAATGCGTTTGGTTACAGTGGACAGAACGGATAATAATAATAATAATAATAATAATAATAATAATAATAATAATAAATTTATTATAATAATAAAAATG
>JANTNU010000005.1:16699410-16709733 GCA_024752395.1 Erythroxylum havanense | reverse complement strand
AACCGAGTAACTCTTCCTGTCCTGTGCCTGACACTTCCTGTCACAGATGTGAAAATTCTATCATGTGAGTGACAACTCCTATTACCTAGGTGACTTTTGGCCCAATTTCTTCAATTCTTGTAATATTCACAAACAGCTTTCCAAAACCTGATTTTATTTCCTAGTAGAGAAGCCTTGAGGTTACTATCGATATGGAGCAAAGATGGCTTAAGGATGCAAGTAGTATGAAGTCGAGATGCATCAATTCACTAGTGTTGCTTGAGGGAAAGAGATTGTCATAAAAAAAGAAGGGGAAATATAGGGGAATTTAGGGGAAAATAGTGCGCAGTGTAATGACTTCCATTCCTCTCATAATCAAGGGCTATGCAGTATTGCCCCAAAAGTTGATATAGAAATACTGTCAATCCAATCATAGTATATTACCAAACATCCTTTTTTTATTCCTTACTCTTTCCTTTTTTTCCATACCAACTAACCAGGCACCCTATTAATGTTTTGACATTTCTATTATGTATAGGTGTCTCATATAGCAGCTAAATTATCAACCAAACCTTTTATTCAACTCTTAAAAAATTATTTTTTTTATTTAAACAAATATAATTTGTTTATAAATAATTAGAATATGTGACTATAATGTATATTCTTATCAATTCAGATCTAAAGAAAGTTAGTTAGATTCAAATCTAATGTTAGTATTAGAGTTTTAATTTCAATTCCAAAATTTATATCAATAACAACCAAACATCTTTAATCAAATCATAGAATCAAAATATGATACAACAATTAAGAAATGAGGGATACGATCTGATCTTACGTGCAACAGAATAACAACAAAACCTTTTTGTTCAATGTTTAACAAGTTAAGATCATTTAAATTCCATCATATGATTAACATATAAAACATAATAAAGCATGAATCATAATGTTTACCTTAGTGTGAAGCTTGATCTTTTTATTGTTGTCTCCCTCGAATCGATATTGAAATTGACTTATCTCAATTATCGTAATTGCATAAATGTGCAGCTTATAATGGTATCCATAAAATGTGTTGATAGAACTCTATAAGTATTGTAGAGAGAGTTAGGCAAGAAGTGCTAGCTTTCTTGGAGCTTAAGCCTATTTATAATAGGATTTAGACCTTTAGTAAATTTAATTTAAATAAAATTATAATTTCAATTAGGCTTTAATTAAAATTACAACTAATTATAATTAAACATCAATTGGGCCTAAATAAGATGTAACATTTTATATTAGTTTTTATTATTAAATATCTCATATTTAATCCTAAGTTTCTCTAACTTCAATCAAGTCCAGCTTAATCAAAACACCTTTTTATCTCTTCACCTTATTCTTTATATGTGATTAATCAGGTATCTAAATATGCTGTAACTGAACATAAATTATAAACCTAAATAATTTTTAGAATTACATAAATTAAATTCCTTTTATTCATCTTTAATTCCCTAATTAAACAATTTATATCCATAGATCATAATTGGCATCTGACAACTTATCCTAACCACTAAATATTTAGGAATATCAAAGTGGTTTTAACTAATCTTTTCATGCATGGCTTTTTTGTGATTTTATCATTTCTTCATATAATTTTTTGAACCAA
Source organism: Erythroxylum havanense (assembly GCA_024752395.1). Lineage (NCBI taxonomy): Eukaryota > Viridiplantae > Streptophyta > Magnoliopsida > Malpighiales > Erythroxylaceae > Erythroxylum > Erythroxylum havanense. The sequence continues at coordinate 16,708,115 of JANTNU010000005.1, read as the reverse complement.
CATAGTAATGTCTACTTTATAGGAGTCTAATTATATTAGTTCCCCACCATTATTTTATTCAATTAATGAAATTTAAAAATATTTTCAAAGTGTAATTTCAACTTAGCCAAGGATTTTTGGAATAAATACTAATTGAGGATAATGGTACATTCTCTATAATTACTTTATGGTGATGAATACTGTATTGATCAATCAATTACCTCTATATAGTTCATGTTATATTCAATGACTGTTGATATTGGTATCTTTGAATATAATGGATCATAAGTAGTATTAAAATATGGTAATCCTTATATGAGATGATTTGGAGATCTTAAGTCAAATGATCACTTACATAATCATTATAATGAGAATTTCTATAGAAATAAAAGCTATGTTTCAAATGGAATTCTCTTATGAGGTCAATTTAAGGAACTTGTTCTCTAACAAATACCCACATGTTTATTTAAGTGTATATATACTTTATTTTATAAGATCGATTACAATTTTCATAAGGAAAAATACAATGTGTTAGTATTTTTTATTTTGTTAAATTCTAATCTTAATAAAACAATTATTGAGAACAATTAAGATGTTATCAGAAACAATGGATGGTGCTATCAAGTTGCCACAAATAAGATCATTCTTAAGCTAAAACCACTAAGGTACTTACCGAATTGTTCCCAATATGATAGATTGGAATGGATTGTCAGCCACTCAAAAGCATACACAAATACCTTAGCTTACAAATTTATGAGACCTCCTATTCCAAGTGTGCCTTGACATAACTAGTGTGGCATAAAGATACAAACCTAAGGGACTCTTTCATCTTGTGGTTAGCTTTTCTTGATAAGCTACAAACAAGGGATATGTTCCTTTATTCTTATATTCCTAATCACTGCTTTCTATGTTCCTTAGATAATGTGTCTATCAACCAGCTATTGTTTGAATGTCCATTTTCAAAATCAGTGTGTTTACAATGTCTCAACCACTTCCGAGTACACATTCCAAATTTGTTAAGCCTCCAACAAATTTTAAATTGGTTCAAGCATTTACAAAACTTCAAAAATTTTGATCCCAATATCTTTATCATCCTACTATCTGTTATTGTGTTTAACTTATGATCTGAAGAAGCCTTAGAACCTTCAAAGACATAGCCATGGAAGTGGGGCTCACTAGAGTGATCTTCCAAGTTATGGAGCAAATCTGTGCAAACACTGAGAGAAGGTAATTATGGAGTTTGTGTTCTTTTTGGCTAATATTATGTTTCAGGTTGGTTTCAGGTTAAGGAATTCGAATAAAGAGGTGTCCGCTCCCTTTTTACAATTTTACTACAATGTTGAACCCTATCATAAAAAATGTTAAGTTCTATTTTAGATGTTTGAGTGGGTGAGTTATGATGATGGTTCTGGGAAGGTTTTTCAAAAGCTTCAAGGCTACAAAGATTAGAGTAGAGATAGATTGGTTGCAAGTCTCGAAGGAATAGGTTGTGCATTATACTTTATGCAAGAGTCTTGTACTATTTAAGGAAAAACTAGCTTCAGTGAATGAGTGTTTAAAGTAAGCCATATCAGTATCCCGAATGATGAGATGCTACAAAAGGGTAGTTACCATAAGAGCGGGTAAGTCTATCTTCTCAAACCATTATCAGAGGGACGACAGTACCCGACAGTATTGTTTTTGGTCTTGTATAGTGTTAATTCTTGTGTAATACACTATTGTCCTAGTACTCAGTTTAGATTACAACAAGTTTGTACAGGTGGGTTGGTTTTGTTCTTGGGTGGGTTGGTTTTGTTCTTGGTATCCATATGAGATCTAGTTTTTGAGCAATATTTATCCATATACATAAACCCTTATTTCTTGATTTATAATATTACTATTTCTTCAAAAAAATTCAGAGATAATGTTAAAAGCAATATGAAAAGATAGACTTTAGTAATATAACTTTGAACTGGAATTATATCATTAAATTTATAAAAGATGTAAACCATGATGTGAGTATGATCATGGGAGTGAATCACTAACAGTTCAAATTGAACTAGATGGGAAAAGGTCAAATTTGATTATTATAATTTAATTAGAAGATTTGCAGTAGTAGAACTCAAAGTTGTTTAGCCCATTGATCGTGGTTTTCCGATATGAGGAAGATTTAATATTTAACCTTGATATTCTGCAAGTGTACGGGTCGTTCGTGTAGTACCTAAAGTGTCGATCCCACTGAGAGAGTTAATCTAACCTTAGAATCTAAGGTCTGAAACTATTAAACAAAATTTTAATGAACAATGAATTTAAACATAAGAATTATAAATCAAACAAACCAAATCAAATAACAAAACAATAATTGATAATTAACACTTAACGAAAACAATCAATGAACAACTATTAACAATTTTAGATTAAAAATGAATAACAAATAATGAAAATTGATTGATTTGTTGAACAATGATATATACCCTAAAATTCAACCTAGTGAGTTAACCAAAAGAGAGAAAGGGAAAATTATCTATCTTTAATGTTAACCTAACCAATTACGATTTATCGAATTAATAGTTCAAGATAATCCTAGGGTCAATTACTCTCTCTTAAGTTGTAATTGAACCCTAAAGCATAATCCCTAATTAGATTATAGGAAGTTTTAATCTCTTAATTAACAACCTATCCAAAACCTAATCAGTTCTTAAGGTCTCTAATAAACAATTGGAAACTTATACGTGATCTCTCTACACAAGATTTACCAACCTGATTTAATTATAAATCTATTAAATTACCTAACTCTGGTTAGCCCAATTTAATCATTTTTTCTTGATTCACCCTCTCAGTTTATTATCGAGATACGAAGTGTAGAATCAAACCGCAATTAATTCAATAAACACATAAAACAATCAGATTTTATTAAATCAAAAATAATATTCCAAAGGTGACTATAGAACATCAATCAACAATTCAATTATATCATCAAACTATATATCCCAATTCTACAATCAAATAAAACTGAAATACATAGGAAATAAAACTTGAATGGATGATGGGAGGCTGCGACTTCGGAAAGCTTCTTATTTTAGGAAGCACGTCCAGTCTACAATCCTCTTCCTCTTCTCTCTTCCTTCTTCTCTTTCTCCATCTCTCAAAGTTCTCTCCATTAGGTTTCCATTGTGGTGGTAAATCAAAAGCTCTCTCTTTCTATTATACTTGTTCTATTTATGTTCTCTTGTGTTTAGGGTAGATCTAGGGTTTTTTTTAGTCAAAAGGTCTAAAAAATCTCTCGAAGTGTGAAGTTTGGGAGTGGCGTGCGTCTACCTAACATAGGCTAGTTTGGTAATGGCTACACATCTACCTGATATAGGCCACGACTGGGGCCTTTCATGCAAAGTTTAGGAGTTGTTGTGTGTCTTCCCAAAGTAGGCCACAATCGTGGCCTATGTCAGGGCTTTATGTCACGATCGTACACTATCAGGCCACGATCGTGGGCTATTGTTTCAGTATAAATGTATTTTGAAACTCTTCCGTTCTTCGATATTGACCTTAAAACACTAGCAAACACATCAATATACCTCATAAAAATAATATTTAAGCTCAAAAGCTTGTAATAACCTATAAAACACAAATAATTAACAAACTAACACAATTCTAACCTAAACATATACTAAACAATCCAATAAACGAATAAACACATATTAAACTATACCCTAAAATATGATGCATTTCACACCTATCAACATCTCCACACTTAAATGGTTGCTTGTCCTCAAGCAAACAAAACAACAAACAACATAAAGCATAAAACACTAAATGCAAAACACACAATGTAACAAGTTAGGCAATGACTTAAACTTCACAAAATAATTTAACTTTAAACACAATCATTCAAGTTGTACTAAATTATTAACATGAGAAATCCACATCTAAGCATCTTGGGTTTAATATACAAAGTAATCAAAATTTTAATGTTGAGTCTATTCACCCCTATCACTTACACACACAAATTGATAATCATTCAATCAAAATAAAAGTGTAGCTATTCCTTAGTAGGTTTTCAAGAAAAATCAAGCTACTAACAAGTTTAGTAGGTTTTTATTTGAAAACATTTTTTGTGCTGATTTTTCTTTAAGGACATCACCCTAGTCTTTTACGCAAAGGCAAACATTTTTTATGAATGTTAATCTGGTTACTCAACTAAGTCATGTTGTTATTAAGCTACTTGGTTGGAATGTCGTTAGAGCTTTTTTACATGAAGGCACACATTTGTGATGGGTGTCGATCCAGTCACTCAGGTACATTACATTCCCAACTGGCTACTAGTTGTATTCCTAATCCGAAGGCCAGTGGAATAATTATTTTAGTTAAAATTTATACAACTTTTTTCACACAAAATTTTGCCTACCTTATTGCTTTAGCTAAACATTCTCGTGAAAATGTACTAATAATGCCCCTTATTTTCTAGGCCTAAAATTATAAACGGAAAATTCCTAGTGTGAATGGACTAACATCGTATCCTAATTAACCAGCATATTTAGCCCTAAGTAGCTTAGGTCACTAATTTCACAAGCTAATAAATCTTTGCGACCTAAAAGAGTATGTTTAAGTTTAAATCTATCCCGTTAAATCTTATCCATTGACCTATTTACACAATTCGCATCATATAACCTAAACAAACTATCTTACAATAAGCAAAATTCACACTAAAGGTAAAAACACATAACCCTCCCCACACTTGAACAACACATTTTTCTCAATGTTAGAAGGGTACACAAACACATTAGGGGGAAATAAAACACAATATACAAAAAACATAAGAAGAAAATACTAACAAAATAAAAAGGAAAGGGTTAGAACACGAAACTGTCATGCTAACTGAGGTGTTGATGGTGATGGAAGTAGAGATCACTTGTTCTTGATGCCCATGATTACCGCCCTATCTTATAATTGCTTCAAAAAGAGTAAGAGAGTTAATACTCCAAAAACATTCCAAATTATTAAGATCTTATTTTGAAATTTTAAAAAAATCTAAATACGTAATAATTTAAACCTGACTACTAAAAATGTTAATTTATAGTCGTAAGCTTGACTTTCATCTTTTAAAACTTAACTAGAATCAATTATGAGCGACTTGCTACCGCTCTTCTTATTCAACAACATTTTGTAGCTTGTGAGTAAGCTACAAATTACAAAATGATGATAAGGACAATATTAATAAAGTTGAGAAAACTAATTAAGCTTAGTAATGTCATTTTTTCTAACAAATTGTCAATAAAATAGGAAATAACAAAACTCCCTAAATCTTCAATCGAATCCAACAGTTTGTCCTGTAAGAAGGTGAGTTTCTCTCTTTCTTTGGTAATCACCTTCACGTCCTCTGCTTCTTTCGCTTCATGAAAAAAGACCTTTATAGCTTCTTCAAATTCGATATTTGTTGTCATCTGTTCTTTTTCCTCTTATTCTTTATAAGATTTGAACACATCAATTATCCTGAATAAGCTACTATACTTCGGATTCTTTAATGTATCATTCATGTTGAACGTCATTTGGCCATCATTAATCTAAAGGATAAGTTATTTTTCATAAACATTTACTAAAGATTTTTTGATGTTCACATATGGTTTATCAAGAATTGGTGAATAATAAGGACATTTGGCATTCTTTTTTCATTCACCTTCTTCATCTCTTAGCCTTTAATAAGGTGGGGTTTAGTTTGAATTTCCATTGATCCTTCTGTCCCTCCCCAATTCTTAGATGTGATAGCCTCATATTGCCCTCTTTGATGTATTTCCATATTACTTAGAGAGTCTTCCACACTTCTTTTATAAAATTCATGAAAAAGTTGTCTCACTCGAATCTCTAGGTTGTGAATAAACAAGGCATGATTTTCTACGACTTGCTCAATTTTCTCTTCTACTCTCTTTTAGCCCTCTTCCATGTCTATGAGCTTATCCAGGATCTTTTCCAATTTAAAATCCTATAAACTGGACTCATCTTGTTGAAATCCTAATAGGTCTTAATGCCTTTTACATTGTTGGACCAATAGAAATTTGGGTGGTCCTATCACCCTGGAATGTACATGTTCTAACAAGGATCATCCCTTCCCCAACCATACTATGCCTCATTATAGTTCACAAAAGTTCCTTGCTGCCTATGATATCTATCCTTCATCATTGTTCTTTCCATTTTTTTTGGCATCTAGCTCTTTAAATGCCTCATTTCTCATTCTAAAATGTCCTACTATGTCTCTACTTTATGCCTCAAACTTCTTTCTCTATTTTTTCTTTTCTAAAACAAAAGTTAATAAAAAAAACTTGGACTAAAGGATTAAACTAATTGCTTCCCTAGCAATGACGCTAAAAACTTGGTCTCGGTTTTCTGATATGAGTAAGTTTTAATATTTAACCTTAATATTTTGCAAACATATAGGTCATTCGCCTAGTACCTAAGGTGTCGATCGTATGAGGATGGTTAATTTAATCCTAGAATCTAAGTTCAAAAACTATTAAAAAAAAATTTAATAAACAATGAATTTGAACACGAGAACTAAATAAATCAAACAAACCAAATCAAATAACAAAACAATAATTGACAATTAAAACCTAACGAAAACAATCAATGAACAACGATTAACAATTTTAGATTAAAAATGAATAACAAATAATGAAAATTGATTGATTTATTGAACGATGATAGCACACCCTAGAATTCAACATAGTGAGTTAACCAAAAGAGAGAAAGGGAAAATTATCTATCTTTAATGTTTAGCTAACCAATTACGATTTATCAAATTAATAGTTCTAGATGATCCTAGGGTCAATTACTCTTTTTTAAGTTATAATTGAACCCTAAAGCATAAACCCTAATCCAATTATGGGAAGTTTTAATCTCTCAATTAACAACCTATCCAAAACCTAATTAGTTCTTAAGTTCTCTAATAAACAATTGGAAACTTGTACGTGATCTCTCTATACAAGATTTACCAACCTAATTTAATTCTAAATCTATTAAAATAGGCTAACAAGAAAATTACGTAACTCTTGTTAGCCTATTTTAATCATTTTTTCTCTATTCACCCTCTCAGTTGATTATCAAGATATGAAATGCATAATTAAACCACAATTAATTCAATAAACACTTAAAATAATCAGATTTCATTAAATCAAAAATAATATTCCTAAGGTGAGTGTAGAACATCAAACAATATTTCAATCCTATCATCAAACTATATATCCAAATTCTACAACCAAAGAAAATTGAAATACATAGGAAACAGAACTCGATTGGATGATAGGAGGTCGCAACTTTAGAAAGCTTCTTATCCTAGGAAGCATGTCGAGTTTGCATCGTCTTCCTCTTTTGTCTTCCTTCTTCTCTTTCTTAATCTCTGAAAGTTCTCTCCTTTAGGGTTTCGTTGTGGTGGCTGATCAAAAACTCTTTCTATTTTTTCTACCTATTCTATTTTTGTTCTCTTGTGTTTAGAGTTAAACTAGGGTTTTTTGGGGATCCAAAAGATCTAAGAAATTTCTTGAAAAGTAAAGTTTGGGAATAGTTGTCCGTCTGTCTGAAGCAGGCCATGATTGTGGCCTATGTCAAGCCTTTCTATCATAATCGTGCAATATCAAGCCACGATCATGAGCCGTTATTTTGGCCCAAATGTCTTCTAAAACTCCTCCTTCAACATTGACCCTAAAACACTAACAAACATATTGAAGTACCTCATAAACATAATATTTAAACTCAAAAGCTTGTACTAACCCATAAAACACTTAAATCATAAATAATAAACAAACTAACACAATTACAGAATTGCTTCACTGTAAATTGATGATGACACTTTTATTATTTAACAGGAGGATCTTATTTATAAGCCTCACTTATTCTTTTCCAATTCCTTAGAAACTACAGTTAAAGGATATTCTTCTATTTAGATTCTTCAATTGATCATCAAGTAGCAAATATAACCATAAAAATCTACTGTGCTCCCTAGTCCTTTAACGAGCAAGATGTTGAGAAAGCTTTATTTTACATCAATCCCTACAATACACCAGGTCTGGATAGACTCAATGCATTCTTTTTTTAAAAGACCTAACTAAAGACAAAGATGGTGGTGATTAATGTTGTGCTCAAATTCCTAAAAAATGAGAGGATTCTAAAGGAAATAGATAAGATTTTCATTTGTCTTATCCCTAATAATCAAGCTCCAAAGTCCTTTTAAAGAGTTCAGACCAATCAAATTTTATAGTATTATTTATGAGATAATCTCTAAGTTGATTACTAACAAATTGAAGCTTCCCAACTTATATTGATGGCTTTCAATGTTCATTCAATAACGGAAGATATATAGATGACAACATTTTACTTGTTCAAAAGTTATTTGATAACTATAACAAGAATCATGCTATTAGAAATTGTGAAAATAAGATTAATTTTTAAAAAAATTTGATTTTATAAGTTGGGACTTCATATTGAACCCCTTTAAAGTTTTTAGTTTTCTAACTATTTTCTTTAGATAGATAGAGCAACGCATTTGTTGGACCCCATCTCCGAGGCCCAACATTTGGAAGCACATAAGCGCAGAAGACCCAAAACCGACAACAAACCGACCACAAGTTGGGGGACTTGCAATTGGAATTTCTGTTGGGCCTCGATTCTCTTTAAGCATGTTTTCGAAATTTTTGAGGTTTAGATTGATTAAATTCTTTAAGATAGAATTATTTGGGATTTTAATGTTTAGTTAATGATAATAT
>JANTNU010000005.1:16621527-16634008 GCA_024752395.1 Erythroxylum havanense | reverse complement strand
ATAAATAATAATTAAAATAGATATAAAATTAAAAACAATGGGAAGTATTTAAGATTTTTTTTTGGTAAATTAGAAGAATAAATTAATGGAGCAAAATATGTACTGAGTGTCTATTTACAAGTGCTGCTGTGGACACAACTTGCTAAACTAGGCAAAAAGTCATAGGGCAGTTAAAAACAACAAGAGGTGGACATAAACTAAAAGAGGACCAAGGTATAGTCAGTCAAAGCAGAAACACATGGAAACAATATCAAAGCTTAAACAACTGTAAGCCTAACTAAAATAGTGCAGCCTAAAAGATGCCACCAAAAGAGGCTTAAAGGATAGCCAAACAAGAATAACCGTAGCATCCGAAAGGCCAAGGAGAGCCGCTATTCATAAGTGATGGTGTTGAACTTCCGATGGTAGACGAGGCAAGACATGACCTAGCCAAAGAGGATCTCGCATGCGGTAACCTGGAAAAGGACTGGGCAATAACCTGCAAAAGAAAGAATAGCCAAAATAAAAAAATTACAAAGAATAGCCAAAATAAAAAAATTACCTCGTCTTGGTGTGTAAGCTAAGAAGTTCCCTAACGTGGAAGAGTACTCTGAGAGACACTCGCTCCTTCGCCATAGCTTCATTCTTGAAAGTTCGGACATTGCATTTTGTCCAGATATAGTAAATTGTTGTGGAAAGAAGAAGGGGGAAGTGAATGATGGTTGGCACGTTGGTACAGGAAACAGTTCTATACCAAGTGAGGATAGTTGAAAGGGTAGAATGGGTGAAGGTGGGTAAATTGAATCGGGCGAGACATTGGTCCCAAATTGTGTGAGAGAAGGGGCAATCGAAGAATAAGTGGTCAATTGATTCATTGACTGAGAGGCACAGAGAACAATGATTAGGAGTATAGAGGAAAGAAAATTTATCCCTGGTTTGAAGCTTTTGCAGGTAAGCAAGCCATAGAATAAAGGAGCAGAGAGGAGGGAATTTTAAAACAAAAATATTGGTAGTATATATATTAAAGCAAAAAATATTGATAGTATATATATAACATTTACAGTAATTAAAAGAAAATAAAAAATGAAATATTTAAATTTTCATTTAATAATATAGTTATTCAAATTATACTGCTCTCAATTTTTATTTAGTATAAAATTCTTATTATTGAGAAGTGTCTTATTATTACCATCATTGAAACTTATTGTATCAGATATATTATATTCAATATTATCTTTATTTCTTAAAAATTTAATCAATGTGGCCAAGACAAATTAAATAGACATATTTCTCTCCTTCCTGACACTTACTACTTTTTAATTAGTCTCCTTAAATTGATGTCCCTTAGTTTTGTTTATCTACCAGTGTTTACTAACTTCACCATCTCATCATCTTCTTACCTCTCTTAATGCTTATTTTTTTTCCTCTTGTTTATTTCTTCCTCATCTCTTTATTGCCTTTTCTTTTACTATTTCAAAACCTAGTTTTCATATATCATCTTTCTGCATTTCTCCTTCTTCTCTTCTCTTGCTCTTTTTCATCTTCTTCTCCTTTTTCCTCCCTCTCTTATATGCTTTCTTCTTGATATCTATCTACAATATTTTTCTTCCTTCTAAACCTACACACAACCTTAAACATTAAAAGGGGCCTTATAGTCATTCCACTTGAAAGTTTTCCCGTTCACTATCTTTTTTTCCCCTTAATTGGTTAACTACTTTTTGACAACCCCCCAACAACCCTCTACAAACACCCATTCTAGATATGGATTCGGAAGACTTCCCTTCGCTACACTCCCCTACCACCAACCATGCCCTTTTCATCTTTTAACCAGGCCAACATGTCCTCCGCCCCTCCCGGTTCAACTTCCACCAATTCCCCCCTAACTTCATCCTACTCCTTACTAAGAATTACTCTAATCTTTCCTTAGCTCACACATCTATTAGTAGCAAACTTGCCTATTCTTCAACCTCTGCCCTTTTGATTCAACCATCAATTCTCCCACTAACCCAAACTTTAGCTTGAGTTCCTTCAATATTGTCAATGGATTCACCCCTTTTAAAAACAATCTTGGATTCGCCACTTTTAATAATAATCTTAATTTGAACCTTCACATTTATTAGAAGACATATAAGTAATGAGTGATGACTATGATCTCTCTTTGCATTACTGCCCCCATCATAAATTGAAGGAAGATCCATGGTATCCTTTGATCTTGACACTATTAAGGTAGGGACAAAAGGGTGGAAGTAAGCTACTAATTATAGGCCCAAGTTGATAGTAGATGTGAAGGGTACGTCAAGCTAATAATATTAAACAAGCACTACTTGAGAGGCAACCCAAGAATTAGGATAGAGTGATTTTGTTTGTTTAATCTCATATTTAAAAATATGTTAAAGGTTAGTGAACAAGTTTCGGGTGATACATGGGGAAAATAAAGCAAAACATGGAAAAATGGAGTGCTCTAGGCATGCTATGATTGTGGCACTATGCACGATCATGCATGGCCAGAGCAAAAACTCTCTATCACGATCGTGGCTAGATCCACAATTGTGACAGATAAGAGTGAACCTCCCTTCTCATAACATACATAAAAAAACCTAGTTTGTCCTTGTCTTCAAATCGTAACCCTTTAAATACTTATTTTCTCTTCTTCTACCTCTCATATTCTCTCTCTAACTAACAACCACCTCCATAGCTCTCTTCTTTCTCTCAAAATTTGCTTCACTTTCACTTGATTTTTCACTCTTTTCTTTCTTGTTTCATTTAGATTATCATTATTTCTACACAAATCTAGTGATTCCCATATGAAAATCACATCCTTCAAGTACGATTTGCAAGATTTTCTCAACACTTCCCTCTCCTAGATTTTTGGGTTTTATTATATGTTTTTGTGTGTTTTCTTGGTTATGTTTTGCAAATTCTACTATCTAATATGACTGCAAAAGTCAAGCAATCATAAAACACTTAACTCTGAAAGTAAAAACAAAAGTGTTAGGTGATGATGTATGTGACTTTGCCAAGGATTTTTTTGGAGTGCCCTTTTCAATCTTTACGTAAGAAGAAGGTAAAAAATTTCAAAAACTTTGTTCAAAAATTATTACAGCACCTCAATATTTTGATTTCTCAATCTTAGCGAACTAGATTTGAAAGAAAAAGTTGAGACTTTAGGTGCTAAATTCAACGGGACAAATGTATGTGTTTTGATTATCCTAGGTATGAAGAATTGACCTTGAATTTTACACTATTTTATATTATATGTTGCATCAATTAGTTAAATTTTGGTTTTGATTGTGTGGAAAACCTTATAGTGTGGAAAATGATGTTATGGGGGACATATGTGGTTTTCCAAAATAAATTTTTTTGAAAAACATGAAAATTTTAAAGCTAGGAAATATTAAAAAAAATTAACTGGTTGTATGGGTTTAATATGAAAAATGAACCTAATAATGTTATTTAGAATCCTAAACATTTGTTAATACATAAATTTGTGTTTCAAACTTTTTTTGCTAAAACTCAAAGTAATAAGTGTTCTATAAAAGATTTACTTATCCTTTGCTGCATGGATCATAAGTTCAAGTTTGTACATCACTCCACTTTTTTTAAACGACAATTACTTTGTTTAATAAGAAAAGTAGCTAACTAGGCATAGGCTTTCTTGTTACTGTGCTAGCTTATTTTCATGGTGTTTCTATTGATGAACTGACCCCTATCTTTTTGGAGTTTTTAAATCATAAGCATTTGTGGAGAGCAGAGATTTTGGAGTGCCATGATATATAACTCAAAGAGGAAGGATGGGAGAACGTGCTTTAAAAGGAAGAAAATAACAAGCATTTAGAGGATCATCTGGACATAATGGAGGTGTAACTAAAGGAGGTGAAGCTCTATCAACATCACCATGGTATCAAACAAAGAAAATGCTTAAATACTTTACTATTCAAGGTCTCTAAGTTCCATCTCTAACACCATCACCACCCAAATCACCATAAGTTTTCTTGCTCTCTTACTTTTTCTTTGTTGTTATTTCTCTTTATTTGTATTGTTTTGGTTTCCATAATAAGGACATTGTGTTGTTCGAGTGTGAGGACGTTTATGCATTGACATATCATTGGTATGTGAAATTATCATTTGCATTGTATTAGTTTTGATTAATTTGGCATAGTGTAAAATTTGGTTGCAAGATATGTGCATTGTGTGACTGTGTCAATAGCATGAATTGAAAGGAGTTAGCTTACTTCGAACGTGGTCATTTAAATTTTAGAGGCGTAGTAACTTGTGAATTTTATATTTTAAGATGAATATATATTCTAATTAGGATATAGCAACTATTCTTTTACTTTATGACACTTGTTTGGAAACATTTATAATTATATTCAATTAAATCGATTAGCATCATTGGTACCCTTTTATGAGAGTGCTTGATGAGGAAGAAATGAAGTAGTTTAAAAAATTAAATGAATAAAGAACAAGTGTTAAATAAAATTCCTATTCCCCTGGCCCTTTTAATAAAATTAGGTCAAGAATAAAGTTGATAGTTAGTTAAAAGTTGCAATAATTTGAGTAATAAGGGCATTCACAACAAAATATTTTTCTTCATGTCAAAAGGATAAAATAATAAACAGTCCAAGTTAAAAAAAATAACCTAGTTGAGCAATCATGGGATATTCATGACAAGGTGTTTGCCTTTGCATCAAAAGACTAGGAGATCATTAAAGAAAATATAAAAAGATAGTGTTTATAATAAAATTAAACCTACTGATCTTTTAAAAATAGCAAGAGTTTTCATGAAGGGTTACTTAGCTATATTTTATTTTTTAGTTAATCAATAATAATAAATACATTCTTACAAGTGTCACAAGTTTATGAATAGGGTGTTAATATTTTGACTGATATATATATTCAAATCAAAGTGCTTAAACATGAAAGGAATAAGTTAGTATGTTGGCATTTTTTAAAGTGGTTGATATTTGAGGTTAAGTTAATTCTATAAGATTTGATATCATTGTAGCATTATTGCATTGTGTGTGAATGTGTGTTTATATGTTACATGTTTTGTTTGTATGTTTAAGCCTTGCTTAAGGACAAACAAAGATGTATTGGTATGTTTTCTAGGTGTTTGAGTATGTTTTTAAGTATTTTCTTAGATGATAATCGTGTGTTTAGGACTTAGATTTGTGCTCTTGTTAAGTGTTTTTATTTGTTTTAATTATTTGATTTGTTTAAAGCAAGAGTTTGATCTTACTTTTATGTTTCAAGGGGTGATTAATATTTTTATTAGTAAGTGGAAGCAGGAAATTGAAGAAAAGAGGAAGAAGTTGGAGAAGAGAAGAAGCCACAATCATGTATAATGCCATAATCGTGATAGAGAAGATGAACAACGCATGTGCCATAGTTGTGGCATGCAGTTTTCTAATATGTGAAAATTATGTATTCTTGATATTTTAGGGCTATTTTTGGAACCATATTAAGTAAGGAAACCTTAGAAATAACCCTACAATCCTTAAGAAGTATTTAAGGCAAAGAAAAGCACAAAAAGGGAGGTTACACATCAGATTCAAAAAGATCAAATAGGAGACATTAAGAGCAACTCCAGATTTTCCATATTTCCATATCAAGACTTAACATTGTTTTTCTTTATTTTCTCTTTCTATATTTCATTTTCTTGGATGTTGATTTGGAATATTAGGATGTTAAACATGATTATGGGTTTCTAAATCCATATTAGGAATTGATCTTGATCTGTTTTGTTAGACTTTATTCTTTTTTAATTCAATAGATATATCAATGTTGTGTGATATTTGATATGCTTATGCTTGACAATAAATCAAGAGATTGAATCAAGTCATATGTGTTAAAGTGCACAACAAGAGTTGGTAACCTAATAGACCTGCAAATATCATATTAATAAACAATTGAAGAGAGATCTTAATTATGAATTAATTATCTTTAAGATTGCTTCAAATATAAATGAATAGTTAGGAGTATTTTGTAAATCAAGAGAATACAATTCTATTATCATCAATTTCAATTGGGATTATTTGATTAGATTTCGAGAGAGGGTAATCAAAACCTTGGGATATCTAAGATAAAGCATAATTGAATCAACACGATAAAGGGAAGACAAAACAAGGATATAATAACCCCTAAGTTTCCACATCATTGATTAATTTTATTCTTATTGTTAGTTTCAATTATTCAGTTGTTTAGTTTTATTAGTTTATTTTAATTTTAGTTACTTTATTTTAATTCAATTAATTAAATATTTTATTATCATATATAAAATGCATTCAAATTGTTAGGTGACTAATTAATCCTAAGTGGAAACGATATCTTTTATACTAAATGTTATGATCTGAACACTTATGTTAGTGTAAAACTATCAACAATGGTCTTTTGTCCTGCAAGAAATGCCTTTCAAACACACTTGACTTAGACTAATATGAAGCTAAAAAGCTTCAAGCTTATTTTGACTCGTCTCATTTAGCTAGCTTGTTGATCATCTTGTAACACCTTGTAGTTATAAATTGTAATCATTTTGAAAGGCATTGCCTTGATTAATACAATTCTTTAATCTATAAAAAAGAAAGCAACAAAAGCATTAAGAAAATAACAAACTCTGTAGATTGAAATCGTGGGAGAAAACTAATTAAATAAGAGATTAATGAGAAAAGAATTCAAGATGCTATAGAAGTTTGACTAAAGAAACAAACGTTTTAAAGGATAAGACTAAAACTGAATTGAAATAGAATTGGAAACCAACTTAAATAAGATAAGAAGTTGTAGAAGTTTAATGGATGTTATAGAAGTTTGACCGAAGAAGAAAACCTCTTAAAGTATATAACTAGAAATTTTGATTAAAATAGAATTGAAACTTACTGAAATAAGTTAACAAGTTGCACAAGTTTGATTGAAGAAGAAGATTAAGACTTGATTCTTCATGGTTTTTTTAGGAAGTAATAGTTAGAAAATTGGCGAATTTCATATACAAATGTTATTTCAATAAATTGAAATAAAGAGTTGGCATGTTCCTAGTTATTATGTTACCTTCTTAAAAAAAAAAGTTCCTAGTTATTAAGGTTGAATTGGTCTATTTTTAAAAAACTAGCATAATCAAAACTAAGGTTAATTAATTTAAATATTGGTGTCCTATAGTGACATGTCCATATTATGTGACAAAATAAGACTTACATAATCATTCAAATTAATAAATGTGTGTAGCATTTGTGTTGACATAACCCGTCATAAATCCAGACATAACTCTTTTAATATTTCAAAAAACTTTAGATTCATTTTGGATATTCAAAAAAGTTAGGTCTTAATTATATTTTAATAAAAATTATCATAAAAAATTCATATTCTGTCATATTTTTGGATTTCCTACAACTTTTTGCTACCGAGGTTGACCAAAATAGTTGATTGATTCAAAATATTCAAAGGAGGGAATGCCGTGGGAACTTTTAAAGTTGTTCCAAAAGGTGGAATCGTCCACCTTAGATGTCCCCACACTCCAGCCCGATAGAGTAGTGAGGGGGTAAATCATGGTCTAATCTCAGCCAGCTTCTCAGCAAGGCGGCCTACTCCTTCCATTGCCGAAATTCGAACCCTGATCTTTGTCCCAAGTTAACCTTATCAATAACCAACTGAGCTACCTGTGCGGGCTCTTTAAAGTTAAGTGAATAAGAAATATGGTCGTCCCTAATATATTTAAATAATCTAGGAGTGGGTTAAAAATTCTAAATTGTACTTATATAACCATTTAAAGCATATTTATGCGTCAACTTGAATAGTGGAAGATTCAATGTCAGGCTTTCACAAGAATTAACGATTGTCAAGGGGTAAATGATAGTGTTTCTTTATTATCACCGTTATCATTACGGACAAAGGCATAACCAACGGCTCACTACATCCTAATCTCTGTAGATTCTCCACTGCGGTTAATCCAAGAAAGTTTCCGAGGCGTGCATTTATTAATGTAAATTTGCAAAAAGTAGCCGTTTTGGAATGTTTAGTGATGGATTTGACCGTTGGAACAAAAGATCCGTTACCAACTTGAAGGCCGTGTGCTTTGACTTTTCGCTTCAATGACAAAACTGAACATAGTCTCTTTTAGGAGGTATCTGACCCATCTCCAAAGAAAAGCCTCGGTTCATAGAGAGAGAGTGTGAGTGAGAGCGTTTGTGATAGACCCACTCGGGAATTATGGTAGCAAGAACCCCACCTAAGCAGAGGAGGACTGTGGCTGTGGCTCCTCTCAACCCTGTTCTTATCAGAGAAACAGTCCAGAAGGTAAGTTTTCGCATGAACCCTTACTACCATAAAGATTTGTCCTATCGGCCCCTCGGATGTTTGGAAGATAAGAGAAACTGAAAACTGGGTATTGGGGTCATTTGGCTTTTTCTTTTTCTGAAGATTGTTCGTGATAATCAGCTGAGATTTGTGAAAGCTTTTTGAATTGTGGGAGCGAATCCTTTTAGCTGAGATGCTTTCCTCTTTTTGGCACCTAAGAAAAAAATCTTGAAGAAACATTACTTAATTCGGGTTTGTCATTTTCTTTCTCTGGTTTTCAACTTTGGAAGGTGGATAAATGCATGGCCAGATTGCAAGAGCTCCAATACACGGTGGCCGGCGGGAATAAGGTGATAGCTGGTGTTAGTCTGAGTCCCAGAAGTACTAGAGGATATTTAAGGACTAGTCTGAGGTGCAAGCAAGAATCTTTAAGGTACATGGACATTTCGGTTATTGAGTTTGTACTTTCTGTTGTTTGCGTGATTTTCATTCAGCTTGGTATGCTTACTTCGTCATGCGTTTTCTCTTCCACATTGAAGGATTAAGAATGCTGCTGGTGCTGCACATGGCAAGTCTCCTGTGGGAAAGTTTCCTGCAAGTTCAAAAGGTCTCTCGCTCTCTCTGCCTCTCTTTCTCTCACACACACACCATTGATATCGTTGTCCAACTGCAAACAACTCCATTTAAGAAATTTTTTTTCTGACTAAAATTTATTTAGTGCTGAAATGTAGGGGGAGAGTGGCGGAAAATGTCATTACCGGCAATGCTAGTAGGTGAAACAGTTGGAGAGATTCTGCAAGCAAGCCAATTTGCAAGAGAAATGGTGGCATCAGTTTCTAGCGGTAAAACCATGAATATCACCCCTGTAACACCAATCACCCAACGGAGGAAACCTAGGCCACAGCCTGAAATTAAGTCAAAGAGGAAGAAGGAAAAGCAAAATAATAGATCAGAGTCTTGTTCTCCATCTCTTCAAAGAGCTCGGTCACGCATTATCTTCAAAGTTTCACCTCCTAGAAAAACGGAGGTTGACAAAGACAATATTCAATATCGGACAAATAAAGTGTCCCCCAGGAATAAACCATGGGCTAAAAAGGCAGTGCTGTTTCCAAACCCTTTGTTCCTGTCGTCTACACAGTCTGCACATCTGCAGAAGTTTTGCAAGACAAAGTCCCCAATGGTTGCCAAAAACAAGCAGGCCACTACTCCGCACAAATTCTTGATAAAGTCCCCACCTTCAGCAACCAAGTTCCAAGTGAAAATTAAGACCCTTTCACCTAGAAGACCTATCAATTTGAACAAAGAGTCACCTAAGTTGCCCATAGCTTCAAAGCTTCGCCGTTCCTTTTCACCTTCAAGGTTGGCCAACAGATTAGTTTCTCCATTGAAAACCAGAAACTTGATTTCTCCACTGAAGAGCAGAAAATTTGTGCAGAAGAGTGATGGGTTAATGAGTGGATTAAAACAGAGGCCTTGAAGATTCTCACTTGGGATAATACGAGTGATGTGCTTCTTCCGGCTAATATGGATTTGTTTTAATTTCTTACTTGTGTTCATATCAATGCCTAAAGTTGATTCTTTACATTGCTTAGAAGTTTTAATATCAATGCCTAAAGTTGATTCTTTACATTGCTTAGAAGTTTTAATATCAATGCCTAAAGTTTTGCCAATAAAGAGCCAGAGTTTAAAAAACAACAAAACCAACCTCACCTTCCCCATCCCCGACGGGGCTTTATTCCGATAGCTTCCCAGTTTCCCCATAAAAACAAGCTTCCTCGAACGAAGAATAGCTCTCTCACGAATGAACAATAATCTGGGCATGAACAGTAATCTAGGCGTTTTTTTGGGCCTTTCTTTAGGTATTTTCTGACTTGGGGAGCTTTATGGCTACCCTCTGAGAGATTAAACAATCACTAGCTGCTAACAATGGAAAGGAGCTTTCTAAACAAAACGCAACATAGACTAATGAATTGAAACGATTCCTTTATAGATCAATTTTCACAACACACCGTTAGAATTCCAAACTAAGAATTCATGGGTTGTTTATAGAGAAACGAATTCTTAGTCTAGAATTCGATAAAAATAGCATTGAAACTATTTCATTATGGATCAAGTTTCAAAACATACCTTTACAATATTGGCCATTTGATGGCTTGAGTTTTTTAGATAGTGCTGTGGGAAAACTAGTGGCATTTGATTCAGCCATTGCAAAGCTAGAGAAGATGTGTTTTGCTCGAGTTTGTGTTGAAGTAAATCACAATAATCCAATCCCGGAAGCCTTGCCAATCTTAGAAGCTTAATACAGCCAATGAGTTAGAAAAGTTTGAAATTCGATTAACATATAATTGAAAACCACAGAGGGATATCAAATATGGAAACTGACTGGTAAAAAAGTTTATTAAACGTACAAAGAATTAATGGGAATGGAGGATGTGTGATATCCTATTTTCTGGCATATGCTTAGGGATTAACCCTAAATTAAGTATTGCATATACATGCATAACATTAGCATTCATACACGAATTTATATTTGTACACATTATAAAAATAGCATACGCACTCAATTGACTTATCTTGGGGTATAAAAGAAGTTAAGTAAACATGATGTGAATTGTGATTTGATATGTCTTAAATTTTGGTATGTTTGGATTTCAATTAGTAAATTGGGACAAATGTTATTGATTGAGAAATTAATGAATTAAATGTAAATTTGGTCTTAAAAAATGCCAAGTGGTAAGAAAAATTGATATATGGAAATTAGGATGTTTAAGCTTAAAATTGAGTGACATTTGACCTAGTTAAATTGGTGACAAATAGTCTAGTAATTAAATGACAATTGGATCAATTAGTATGTGATAAGTGGACCAATCATCGAGTGACAAGTGGATTGATTAGTAGGAGATAAATGGCTACTAAATGTGTGGATTAGTGGCAGCATCTTGATTAGACAAATGTAAGACATGCCTTAAGACAAATGTTGACATTAGAAGGTGACACCTAGCATGTGATGTAGCAAGTTTCTGCAGCTGAGTTTTGCTGCTTCTTTCCTTTGTTCCTTTCACCGAAATAGCTCTTTCTTTTCTCTGTAATTTTTGTTAGAACCCTAGCTAAGTTTCCTCAACAAAAGCATACGTATATCCTTCACCAAATTGCTAAGAAAACTAGTTGAATGTGATCTTCAATTTTGCTGTCCGAAAATCACCTTACTTTCACAATAAGTTTGCATTGATTTTTGCTTGCTTGTGAGGATTGGTTAACCTAAAATTTTGTGTTAAATTAGAAGCCTAATAGGTAAAAATAATCTGAGTTTTATGGCATGTCAAATGATATAAGAATGATGCTTGAATTGGAATGAAATGCATGTGAGATTGGTGAAGATATGTGCTGGAAAATGTTGCATGAACTTGAAAGTTTTTCTGTTTTGTTTGTGGTATATGGAAACCGTGGAGTATAGGGGATTATGTGGATGTATTAGACTAGAATTTAATGTATAAAGAAGGTGGATTTAGACCAAAGAAATTTATTAGAAGAGTGTCCTTGAATTGAGAAAGAATTAGACCTATATACATGATATTGAAAGATAGATATCTGGTTTGATTTTTGATACATGAAAGACTAAGATTTGTGAGCTATTACTTGAATAGTTTTGAACTGGAATAGGAGAGGTTATTGATGAAAAATTGGAGATTTAGGCTTAATAGAGGTATAATTGATGAACTATAACGATGTTGTTTTAACTTTGGTATAAAGTGTAAAAAAATTGAGAAAAGTGAAAGAAAAATTGTTGGAATATGTTAACTGTAGTGTTTTCACAGAACATGTAACTGTATTTTAGCCTTATCTTGATTTGTAGACATCCAAACGGGGTTATTTTAATTTTATATTAAACGAGAGACATATGGCTATATTTCTAATGAAGGAATCAAATTTGAATTCTTCTATAAGAGTTTCTAAATTTGGCTTGAAGTTGGGTTTTTGGATTCTATCACTGTTTGAGAACAATATGTAGTATTTTGGGTATAAATCTAGGAATAATCAACCAAATCATATGAATTTTAGTTCATTAGAAACTTAAGACATAGAGGAATATTGTTTTAGAAGAACATATTATCTATAAACCTCAGTTTCTATGTCATAATAGTCATACAAAACTGACCCAAAACTTATCATGAGAAAATCTAGAAAACTAATGAAAGAATTGGATGGGAACTTTTGGATA
>JANTNU010000005.1:16525970-16536007 GCA_024752395.1 Erythroxylum havanense | reverse complement strand
CTGTAATTTGCTTGGTGTTTGAAGTCTCCCCTCTCTCCATCAAAGGAGTGTTGATTATCTCTTCTTCATATCTCATTGCTTAAACTTCAACCACCTGGTTCCCTTTTATTATATGTTATCCTCCTTTTCAATATGGTTTTGAATATTTTGTTCTTCAACTAGTTCCTCCCTACCTTTTGGGGTACCCTTCTTATGAATTGAAGCCTCCTCAGGTAGCTAATTTCCTTTTTAGTTTTCTTTTTTCCTCCATATTTGCTTCTCTTCTCTTCTCTATCTTTTGTTTTCCACATATATGTAACTCTTATGAAATCTTCTTCAAGATCTCCATCTTCCTTTAACTTTATTGTTTGCAGAGATTCAGGTTTTTTTTATTATAATGTCTACATCTATGCACACCTTAGTGAATCTAATTCTTGTCATTAAAGTATCGTTCTCATCCAACCCCAAAGGCTTACCTATCTTGCTAGCAATATAGTTCATTCCTTTAGCTGACTAGTATTCCAAAGGCACTTTGTATATGTTAACCCACAATGGTTTTGGCTTACTCTTATTTAGTGTAACTCCTGACTACCACTTCTTAAGGAGATTTGGGTGACCAAGAATGTGCTAAGGCCTTGTTTCTATCACTTTTGTGTATTTTCTTCAGTTTTGAATTTGAACATAAACAACTCATCTTCATTAACCATTGTATTGATCAAACCTTTATTCTTTAAGCTGCATTTACCCGTTTGCTTACTATTGGGAATGCTAGTCTTTTTTTTGAGAAAGAATCTCACTAGGGAGTACTCCACTATCTAGCACCTTGCTGAAGCACTTCTACAGGGGTCTGAATTGATTCCTCGCTAGCTGACTTCACATATCTCATCTTGCTTAGATTTGCAAAATCTTTTAATATCGAGCCCTATATAGTCTTACTCTTCTCCATCTCCTATTGTCGCCTATCAGTGGTTCTCTTTAGTGGGGGAAGTTTGTGAAGTAGGCCTGGTAAGGTATAGTCACTATAGTAGATATAGGATCTAAGGTTGTTGGTGGGTTGTTCTTTGAGGTTTCCAGATTTATTGTTATGAAGATTTAGTTCCTATAATAGAGGCTATTTATAATGAGGGTTGAAGTTAGATGTTGGTTGTTAGGTGGTTGGACACAAGGTTTCAATCTGGAAATAATTTTGTTTAACTATTTAGCTATTTGAGACTTTACCATAAGTAAAAGCACAAGAAACATATTTATGAAATAACTATAATAAACAAAAGGGTAGAACTTCACATATTAATGGAAAATTAAAATAAAAAGATAAATTATCAAAGAAAATCAGAATATTTTATTCTTAAAAATGAAAAATTCATAATTAAATAAAAGAAGAATATAAGATATGAAGCCTTATTTTCTCTTTTAAAACTCAAACGAAAAACACTTCATTTTGCGTTTGTTTGATCTTTTACTACAAATCAAATCAATAATTCTGATTAGTTTACATTTATTTCACTTTACATCTTCAATTTTGGTTTTAAAATTTTAATGCATTATCTTTATTAAAAAAATATAATAATTTGTATGGTTAAAAAAGTGCATTTAAAGTTGCAAACTTTTTATGCTAACAGAATTTATGTGCCTCTTTGGCTATATTTAAAAAATTTATGTAAGCAATATTTATGACTCGTACTTTTTCTAGTGGCTGATATTGAAGTGATCTAAAGCAAATTAAAGGTTATATTAAAACAAAAATGGAGGGATTAATGAGAAGCTTGAAATAATTTTAAAGATAAATTAAGGTACTTGCCAAAATTTTATATTCCTTACTTTCGTTATAAATAAGATTATAAATAATAAAATATAGAACATACTAAAGGACAAAAAGGGTCAAATAAGTAGGCATGTCATGAAATAGCTGACTACAATTCTACTTTGTTCCTGGCCTAGGGAGGGAGAGGGAGAGGGACAGGGAGTAATTGAATACGAATTTCAATTTCAAAGTTTAAACTTCAAGAAACTCCTTTACTCCTACCATTTCCTCAACCCTGCCTGCTACAGAACAAAACCCAAATGAAAGAAAATAAATCACCTTCATTAATTTTTTCTCTTTGTTTTCTTTTTCCCACTTTATATATATATATATTTAAAATAAAAATTACCATAAATTATACAACCCACCAGTTACTGTCTATGCCATCGTCTCTTTCCCCACTTCCATTTCAATTGGATTTCAGATCCAATCTAGGGTTTTCATCCTTTTTTCACGTCTCTGTCCATCTCTCTTTTTCGATCCGCATCTCATTACTCTCCTTGTATTCGATTTTTAGTTTTGAATATCACTAATACTTTTTGAGTATAAAGAAAATGGACGCGATCGAAGAATTGGCGCAGCTTGGGGAGACTATGAGGCAAGCCTCAGCAGTGCTCGCCGACGAGGATGTTGATGAGACGTCTTCTTCTTCCACCTCCCGACGCTCTTCCACTTTTCTCAACGCCGTCGCTCTCGGCAATGTCGTAAGTTCCTCTTTCTCTCTGTCGGATGAGGAGTTCCATTGTTTGATCTGTTGGATTTTGGATTAGGTTGTTTCAGTTCATGATTAGTAATGCTGATAATTGCTTGCATTTGGTGCAATTGTATGGATGCGGTTTGACATGTGTGCATGTGTCTGTAGTTGTCTGGATTAGAGATTGAAAGGTGCAGTTGTTGTCAACAAGCATTGCATACGTGAACGCCATGATGACCTAGTTTAGGAATGCAGAACCATATTGGGTGCAGTTTTGGCATGGGATCTAGTTGAAGATCTTTTGTTTTGGTTTAGGTGCAGTTATTGAGTATACCATGTATCTTACTATTCTTCTGCTGTCCATAGATGTTATCTAGATCATGTAATTAATTTGGTGTTTCTTCTAGATTGGATTCTTACTGATGTGATCAGTGGGGAAGTGGCTCTATTTGCCTCTCTCTAAAAGCACCAGCATATGGGAATGCAAGAGAAAAGATTTGGATGATTATCAAACCTTTGGATATTTTGCTTCTTTTCTTGAGCCTTGTTTTATGTTGTTTGTTTTACAATGAGATATAGTTAAATTTTTACATCTCTTTGTATGCTGATTAGGGTGCTGGTAAATCGGCCGTCTTCAATAGTCTAATTGGACACCCTGTTCTGGTAAGTACGTCTGGTTTTTCTCCTACTACCCTTCTTGAGCATTTGATTTTCCTTTTTGGACTTATAATAGTTTTTGTTTATGTGGTTCAATTTGATAATGGCAGCCAACAGGTGAAAATGGTGCTACTCGAGCACCAATAAGCATTGACTTGAGTAGAGATGGCTCTTTAAGCAGCAAATCAATCGTTCTGCAAATTGACAACAAATCTCAACAGGTTTCTGCAAGTGAGTTTCCTTACTAATGTACTTATCCAGTGCTTTGTGATTAATGCATTTTAGTGGCACTTGCACATAGACATTATTTTCTGGATGCCCCTAATATTCTTTGGTCTTTATAAAATGGCATATGATAGGTGCTCTTCGGCATTCTCTACAGGATAGACTGAGCAAGGGGTCATCAGGAAGGAGTCGGGATGAAATATATCTGAAACTTCGAACAAGTACAGGTGCATCCACTTCTTCTTTGAACGTTTATTTACAAAAAAAAATTGCCGACATGTTCTTTATGACGTAGAACATTTATATTAGTCTAATGTTGCATGGCATCATTTTATGATAGCTTATTTTTCTTTATGGTATTCCTGTGGGTTGCATCTAAATAAAGCCATCCCTAACCATTTCCCGTGATTGAACTAATAGTAGGCTGGCTTCCTGTCCTTTTCCATTTGCATATGCAACTCTCTCAAGTAATTTATGTTCCATTATGGATTTGCTTCACCTGGACATCTAGCTTTCAAGAATGATATAAGTGATGGCTCATATAATACTTAAGCATTTTTTGGTCTAAGTTTTGATAACAGTGAGATGGGAAAAGGAAAGGCACAGACCTGCATCTTAAAGTTATAGTGTCTAGCAATCATCAACAGTAACATTATTTGGTTTCTTTGAAGGTCAAAACATGACAGAGAAACTGGACATTGGTATTCTTGGTCAGGTGATCAACAGAAGTGACTTCTTACCGGACCAGATGTTTTATCAAATTCTATCATCTTTAATCAGAATTGCTCCTTGAACTTGATTGAGCAGACTTAATTACCTGCTGCAAACCTTATTTCCTCTTGTGCTACTAGGTTCATAGGATTTTTCAGCATTTTGTAGTTAGTTGTAGCTGCAGTCCTTGACTGTTAAGATTTACTATCATCCATTCGTGAAATACTGTTTTTTGGGAATATATGAAGACAAGTTAAATGATAATATGAAAAGAAACAAAAAGAAAGAAGGATTTTGTTCATTTCAATAAATTTATGACATTGTTCTTATTATTATCTTTTTACTATTTACAGCTCCGCCTTTGAAATTGATTGACTTGCCTGGATTAGACCAAAGAATCATGGATGATTCATTGGTGAGAAGCTGATAATTTCCCTTCTGTTTTAAGTTTTAGAATGAAATTATGGTGGATATTGGTTATTTTTTACTTCTAAGATGTTGTGATTTATAGCTCCCCTTTCAAACTTATATTTGTGAACACTCTAACAATTTGACTACTTTCTATTCCCAGATTAGTGAATATGTTCAACACAATGATGCAATCTTGTTAGTCATAATACCAGCTGCTCAGGCACCAGAAGTTTCATCATCAAGAGCCCTGAGAATAGCGAAGGAATATGATTCAGAGAGTGGGTCAATTTTTAAACTTGCATAAGTTGTTGTTTGGACAATGAGTCATTACGATAGTGGTTTACTTCAGTCCACTGTCTCTCACTCAGTTTCTTGCTTTTACTCTTTTGTAGTAGCCTTTAGTTGATTTGTGTTGCACTTTTTCTTATTGTAGGTACCAGGACAATTGGTGTAATCAGTAAAATTGATCAAGCTGCTACAGAATCAAAAGCTCTTGCAGCTGTTCAGGCCCTGCTGTTGAATCAGGGACCACCGAAAACGTCTGATATACCATGGATAGCATTGATTGGACAGTCTGTATCAATTGCCTCAGTCCAATCTGGTAGTGCCTCACTCGAGAATTCTTTAGAAACTGCCTGGCGAGCTGAGAGTGAAAGTCTGAAATCTATACTGACTGGTGCTCCGCCAAGCAAACTCGGGAGAATAGCTTTGGTGGATGCACTGGCTGGTCAGATCCGTAATCGCATGAAGCTTAGGCTACCCAATCTCCTTTCTGGGTAATCTTGCTTTCTGGTTGCAGCCTGATTTGTTGTCTTTGATTGCCATTGTAGCCTCTGAATTACAAGAACTGTTGGACGATTACATTTCATGTGTTTTAAGATTCCTACATATAATTCAGTGTAGTGGTTTATTGCTTCTTACATTGGCACTTTCACTTTTCTGGGGAGGATTTGAAAGACATTGGCTAACAAGTATTTAGTTACTCAACTGGGGTACCTGTGTTTTCTATATACTGTTATGTTATGCTTCTAACTGTATCCTTCAACACTCCAGGCTACAGGGAAAATCTCAAATTGTTCAGGAAGAATTAGTGAGACTTGGTGAGCAAATGGTCAATAGTGCTGAAGGAACAAAAGCTTTGGCTTTGGAGCTCTGTCGTGAATTTGAGGACAAATTTCTCCAGCATCTGATGGGTGGTGAAGTGAGTAGTTCCTATCAAATTGACATGGGTATTGTCTCTATTCTGGTTGATGGAAAAAACCACTGACTTTACAACTATAATGCTTCATCAGAGAGAAATAGGATATATGGATAATGGTTTACTTGGTGAGATTTATGAGCCTAGAGACTTATGATGTGCGCTGCCAACAACTTCGATGAATTCTTGGCTCCCGAGAAATAGGATATATGGATAATGTTTATGGTTTGCTCGGTCGGATTTATGGTAGAAATATTGCATTAACATTTAAAGACCTGACAATGGTCATTTGAATAGTTCCTTGAAATGTCTGGAAATTTGTAAGGGCATGCACTAGAAAAGAAACATGCTGTGGTCATGTTCAAAAACATTCATACCTGTTATCTCTGCAATGGATATTAAGAGTCTTCTACATGTTTTGTTCTTGGGTGTGAAAATGTTTATCAGGAGCCAAAATCAGTGGACCTTTAGCAATTTTGGCTAGTTAACTGTTTTCAATAATTTACTACTTACGAGCCATCGGCTCTGAATTTTGGATGGCTGGCTTACCTGTGTTGCTTCTGACTTGTAGGTCAAAAGTTCACCATGTCTTTTGATTTTTCTGCAACATTTGAGAATTTACGGCTTTTCTTTCCTGCTTTGACCTGTATAATAAATTATACTATAACCTATTTTTACCGGCAGGGTAATGGATGGAAGGTAGTTGCCAGTTTTGAGGGTAGCTTTCCAAACAGAATCAAGCAGCTTCCTTTGGACAGACATTTTGACCTAAACAATGTCAAAAGGGTACATCATTTTACATTTGATATGCTATGAAATTTCTTCTATTAAATTTTGATGGTTTGGCAGTTTATGGAGATTGCTATTGCAGATTGTACTAGAGGCAGATGGTTATCAACCTTATCTTATATCACCAGAGAAAGGATTAAGGTCATTGATAAAAATAGTCCTAGAGCTGGCAAAGGAACCTTCTCGCCTTTGTGTAGATGAGGTACAGTCTTATGGTGCAGGGTTATAATTAATTTATTTTATTTGTCCTTATCATTCGGGGTACAAACCATCATCTTTAAGGAAGTCAAGATCAATGATTAAAACACTGAAATTTTATTCAGTGATACTACAGAGTTTCTAAAATTAAATGAATGAAGTAAAATTCTAGTCCCGTTATACAGTTAATTTCCTGCAAATATTGGTGTAGTAGACTGTTGCTTTCATGTCTATAATCATGAGAGGTTCTACTTTTCCTTTTTCAGTAAATGTCCTACTGTATTTTTGTCATAGTTTCATTCAACAGTTTGCTATAGTGCATATTAAAAGAAACAAAAATTAAAAAAAAATCTAAGTCCACCAAATATATGAATTGCCAATACTAAGCGAAATGTGTATGGTATACAATAACTTTTATTTTTAATGTAATTAGCAATTTATATTTAAAAAAACTCAAAAAAAGTGCTCATAATCATCAAACATGACATAGTCGGAGTTAAGTAAGAGGAATGAAAACCTGAAAAGATACTTAGAGATAAAACTAGAAGAAAAACTGAAATAGATGTGAGACTCGGAATTGAATATAGGAGGAAAAAATTTCCGTATGTAAAATGTTCTGGATAGGCTAAAACAAAGTTCTGGAGTTTCTACGTTTCGTAGACTGCCTTTATAAAGGGATAAATGTTTCTCAGAACGGAAGGCTAGCCAACTGGTGCTATTATTTGTTATTGTTCTAGATGGTTTCCATATTGTGATCTACATAATGAGTTTCTTATTATTTTACCTGTGCTAAGTTAGTTGCTGATAAACCAGGTGCATCGTGTGCTAGTTGATATTGTAAATGCTGCAGCGAATGCTACCCCTGGTCTGGGAAGATATCCTCCCTTTAAAAGAGAGGTATGATTGCAGTTTAGCTGATTAGATGTACTTTCCTGTCACATATACTTCTCTTTCTTGAATCGCTTAATTTATTTTTTAAACCAGGTTATAATGTACTTTCCTGTCATATATGCTTCTTTTTCTTGAATCGCTTAATTTATTTTATTTTTTAAACCAGGTTATAGCAATTGCAACGACTGCACTTGAAAGTTTTAAGAATGAAGCTAAGAAGATGGTAGTTGCTTTGGTTGATATGGAGCGTGTATTTGTTCCACCTCAACATTTCATCCGACTGGTGCAGAGACGGTATGCGTAAAAGTAAATGTTGATTATTTTCTACTCTCTTTCTATCTGTTTTGTAAGGAAAACAAACAATATACAATTCATTCGATGGGATAAGTTTTAGATGTTATCATTCTACTTTGTGTTGTTTAAAACATGAATTTGAATGTTGTATGTTGTTACTGATTGTTTTTGACTGAATATACTGTAATAATTTATGATTTAAGATTTCAATTATCTATGTGTGCCCCTGTATGTATGGATGCAAGCTATTCTCCACGCTAGTTTTCTTATCCCCTCTCATCACAATTTTCACCAGAATGGATAGGCAACGGCGTGAAGAAGAGATAAAGCATAAGTCCTCCAAAAAGGCAAATGAGGCTGAGCAGTCCATCCTAAACAGGGTATGAACTTGTTATGCTGTCTAATGTACTATTATACCTGTTTAGTTATATATTCTAAGTCCACTGGCTTTCTCATGTTATTATATTTGTTTTATATAGGCAACTAGCCCTCAAATGGGAGGTCAACAGTCTGGAGGAAGCTTGAAATCAATGAAAGATAAATCAAACCAACAAGATAAGGAAACACAAGAAGGCTCAGCTTTGAAAACTGCTGGACCAGAAGGCGAGATCACAGCTGGTTTGTGCAGATCTTGCAATTTTCAAGATTGACATTATCAACTAGGCCTGTTCTTATTGTGTGAAAATCTTTAACCTAACTCTTGTTTTGACCAAGAAAATGAATGCAGTGAGGACTTGTCTGGTTAGTCAATTGTTCACTAAATTAAACATGAAGTTGTAATTTGCATAAGACATCCAAAATTATCAAGAATTACATGATGAATGTGAGTAATTTAACAGTTTTTCTTGCTTTATTTGTTGCACTTTTTAGCAGTGATAATTTTATGTCACTTCACAATCTGTAGTTGTGAGATAAATTTGTCATCGGAAACACTATTGTACTGGTTTTTAATGCCTTAAATGTCAGATATATCAGGTTGACTAATGTCTAATTAAAAATTCTTTTACATGCCAATTTGAGATAGAATGGTAAACCTATTAAAGATAAATCTTCTCTATGTCATACACAGTTTGATTTGCTTCTTATATGGGAATGGTTTTGAGAACCAAAACAGCAATTATATACACTGAGCATACCACGTAAATTGATTTTTTAAGAATTAGCCCAAGTTAGCCTTTCTTACACACTTCACTTGTTTTGGGATTCCCATATTGAAGATTAATCATGAAAATTTATACTAAAAAATATAAATTAGCTTCTTTTTAATTGCTTTTTATATGATCCCTCTCCTTGGATGTTACTTGATGTTATAACAGGTTTGAAACTTAGACCCTAAAGCCTTTGTGGGAAGTGCTTCTCTTTTTATTTAATCTATTTAGTCATCCAAGTGTAATGCTAATAGAAAGCCATATAGCAGATTATCTGATTCTGCTGCTTCTTATTCATCAACAGGATTTTTATTGAAGAAAAGTGGGAAAACAAATGGATGGAGTAGGCGGTGGTTTGTATTGAATGAAAAAAGCGGAAAGGTATTTGCACATTTCTCTAGCCAGTTGTAAATGAGACTACATGGCAGTTGAAATTCTGCAGATCACTCACTTAAAATCTTCCTTTCTGCAACAAAGTTGACACTTCTCATCCTTAACTGTTATTTATGTTCAAATTTCATTGGCTCGCATGTGTCTGTAAGCATGCATTATGTCTGATTACTGCCAGTTTTAGTTGTTTACCTAAATACTTAGTCAAGAAAAAGAAAGAATTTTTTTGTTTCCTACCCTTTCTAGATCTTTCAGTGTAATAGTTTGTAATGTGACTGTTGCCATGTTTAAACTCTTCCTCTTTATTTCTTTGGTTCATCATATAGTTGATGTCAATTGCAGCTTGGTTACACTAAAAAGCAAGAAGAGAGGCATTTCCGAGGTGTTATTACATTGGAGGTAAGTGATGTAGTTGGAAATTGAATTTTCGAAATATAATGGTATGGCTAAACTTGCTAGAATTGACAACATTCTCCCTATGATAGTCTGCTTTAGGAAGCTTACATAACCCATCTAGTGTGTCGTTAGATATGCTGGAATCTATCCTAACATTAGGTTCTGTTTGTTGCTAGCTCACCACTGTTCCAGGTCGACAAGCTAAATAAGTTTAGGAACTTTAAGAATGGGAGATGAGAAAGAACTTCCTAATCA
>JANTNU010000005.1:16452153-16466631 GCA_024752395.1 Erythroxylum havanense | reverse complement strand
CCATTTCAAATTTAATTTCCAATCCACTTTCCAATTCCAAAATGCAAAATGCCAAAATCCAATTCCAAAATCTAATTACAAATCCCCAATTTCGATTCAATTCAATTTCATAACTCACAATTCACAAATGACAAATGACAAATGAAAAATGACAAAACACAATCAAAATCAACTTCCAAATTTTCACTTCCAACCGAAATCAACATCCAATCGAAATCTAACATCCAACCGAAATCCACTTCCAAAATTTTCCCCAAATCTAACACAATGTCAAACAAAATTTACTTCCAATTTTTCCCCAAATCCAACAACCAACACAATCAGAAGCAATCATTTTTAAAATGCATGAAAATGGAATAAAAATAAAAACATACACCCTAAAAATAATCGGGTCTTCGTTGTCAATCCGGGTCGACGTCGGGTTGTGTGCTCCGGCTGAGTTGAGGTGATTTTCTCATCATTTGGTACATCGAAGAGTCGAGGAGGATGAACGAGAAGGCTGAAGCTGGTGTGGACGACTGACGATGCGAGGGAGAAGAGCGAAGACTCGACAGAAGGACGGATGAGAAGAGGAAGGCTCGAGGAGACCACCGGAGTCCAGATCCAGACCAGGGAGGGGTGGCGACGCGACGAGAGAGAGACGGATGACAAGGATCAGGCGGCAGAGGGTGGCGGAGACGGACGGACAACAGCGACGACGAGAAGAGAGAAGAGATCGAGGGGGGGTAGATTTTTAGGGTAATTTTTTATTTGCAACTGGGTCCCTCAAAATTTTAGAATTACTGGAATCACCTAAAATTTTTCAGTATTTATGGTACCAGCCGATACCGACCGAAAACGGTCGATACCGGTCGAAATTTTTGACCGGTACCTTTGTACCAGTACCGGTACCAGTTTTTGGCCGATACGGTACAAAATTCGTACGACTGATTGTATTACTTAACTTATACTTTTTATTGTGTTAAATTGAGAATATTGAAAGTTTTGATGCAAGTTGGATTATATTATTTATGAAACTTAATAATTTCATTATTAATGTTGTGCAAATCTTGAGTTTGGTTGAGCAATTTAGGATACAAAATTTTCACTACAGTTGTATGATTTTTAATAGAAATTTTAGGATATTTTATTTCCTTACTATTACTACATAATATTGAGGACAACATTGTTTTAAGAGTGTACGTAAGAGGGGTGGTTTAAAGATTGATCCAATTGCATGAAAATTTTCAAAATTTGTGTTTTTATTTATTATTTATATGTTACATTTTTAGGAGCTTATTATTTAGTCTAGGTTGATAACATGAGTTTATTTAACATACCTCTCATGGAGCATATACCCAGCATGCCATAGTATATTCAAGCATATACCCTGTAGGAATGACACTCCTTGGACCAACAATGTTCGGAATCATCACATTCACATAAATAACAATTCAATAATTAAAAGTTAATAAAAATCAATTCATTCATAGTGAGAAACGTCTAGGTTAACTCACTACACATATAATTCAAACAGAAGCACACATATAATTGAGTTTACACATTTAGATTGACTCACAATACGCTCCAGTTAAGCTATTGCCTTGATGACTCGGTAATGTCTGGATGCTGACGATCAATTTGTGCTTCTTTAATCATGCAATGCACACCTAATTCACATATTACTAAGTTGATCAATCACATAATTATCCAACCATACACATCTATATGAGTCATGTCTAATGCATGCTCAATTGACTTTTCTCAGGTATTTATCCTTAATCACAAGTCTTAATCATTCCAATATTATAACTTGTACATAACTTGTTTACAATTAGGTTATGACTTAAGTAAGTTTGATTTCTCTAAATTCATCATTCATACATTCACCAATCCATTTCTAACATTATATAATCATACATTTTTCTCAATTCTCATTCATTCATACCTAATTCACATGACTCGTATCCTTTTTTTTATATCAAATTTGCATTCATAATAACACTATTATACCTTTAACAACTCATAAATTCTGGTTTAAGTACATCGATATCAAGACAATCCATTCCTTAAGTTATCACATCAATTAACAACCTAGATTTATCAAACTCTTAACCAATTAATCCAACATCAAACTAGGTTCATTTCAAGCTCCAATTAAGTCCAAATGCACTAAAGTAAAGTGATTTATCCTTAGAGTGACCCGAAAGTTTTCTATCTATTTTCCTTCAATTCTTTCCAAATTTTCACACCTTCATACCAAATTCAAAGTGCCTTCATCATAGTCCATTAATTATAACTCAATTATACCTTAATTAAACTCCAATTCCTCATCAATTTTATCTCTAAGTCAACCCAAAATTATCTAATTAGCAACTCATAAACTATCTATCTTTCATGTATAAGAAACCAAAACAAAAATTATCATTCACTATCATACATGTAGCCCTAGGGTTTTTCTTTCCAAATTTAAGAACACTTTAATAACACCTATCTTTAGCATAAATTCACCTTCATTATACATCAAATTTCATTATAATTCATCTATACAACAACCTATCCATTCATTAAACTTCCAACACACTTCATCTTCAACACCACAACCAAATTCATCCCTAATTAATCATCATGAATGTTATGCTAACATATGTCATAATAGATCAATAAATCACTTACTTGTTCAGCTTAAAGTTTCTTCAATGATCAAGCTAACCTAGCCTTCCAAGCATACAAACACAACTCCAAGAACAAGGTGGAAATAGAAAGGGATTTCAGTAATAAGATGAAGACAACAAAATATTAAAGTGGAAAGGTGTAGAATTTTAGGCAAAAATCAAAGTTGTGAGAGTTGTGTGTGTGTATGTCGGTAGTGAGAAAGAGAAGAAAAAAATGTGCAACAAAAATAAATGGAGAAGATGGCTATCCATGTGTGTGGGTGTCGTGGGGTATATGTGTATGGTGAGTGTTTGGATACTTGTCAAAACACTTGTCAATTAAAGACCCAAGCTACATGTCTTTTATTTAAGCTGCCAAAAGTCACTTAAATACCTAGTCCATTTTTCACTTAATCTCTAAGCCACTTGTCATTCAATCTCTAAACCATTTGTCACTCAATTCCACTGCCACGTGTCATTGTTTCATAGGCTTGGTCAACCTAAATTACCATGTATTAATTTTTCTTGCCATTTAACATCTTTCTTAGGCTAGATGCATATATCGCTTCATCAATCACCCAACTGTAACAATAAATTCCAATTCACTAATTGTAACTCATCAAACCAAAATCCAAGACGTAATCAATATACAATCACGTCATAATCACTTTAAACCTACCCCAGAATACTTCAATTGAGTTCTTATACTATCCTTGCAATGTTTCTAAATCATGATTCATGTGTGTATGCGAATATTATGAATGTAAATGAAATGCACCTCAAGAATTCTTAAATGATATCACTCATATGACTTAATCAAACCATTAAGCCCCTAAGTATAGAGACATGATATTACATTTTATACACAATTCTAGTTAATGTTTATTGTAATAAATAGTTGCAAAATATGATTAAGTGAATACAATGTGAATCTTGACTTTGTGAATACTAAAAAATTAAATGTGTTAAGTGATTATATGTTGATTTAACTTAAGTAATCCTATGAAAAATTTAAGCTTTCATGCCATATTATATTTGTTTATTATATGGATACCTTTAATTTCGAATTTCTAGAATTTGAATTTCATCTTTTTGAGATTATATGTAAGATTTATGTAAGCGTGAAGATGATAAGGGATTTTAAGATTTATAAGATTTAGGTTTGAGCCAAATTGCCTATATTTATATGTTAATCCATTAGTGAGCCCCTAAAGCCTTATATAAAATTTAAGCTTCTTCTTCGTAACCTTTTCCTAAAGAACCTTAAGTCTACAAAAGAAAAATAAGTATTTACTCCCTATTTTGTTATTAGTAAAGCTTTTACTTATATTTTAGATATTTTAAAGAATGGGATGAATGAAAATAAATCTGATAAAAGTGGTAAAGTGTATGAAAGAGGCGATGTAAATAGAGGAAGCTCATGTCAATTCAAAAAGTTAAAAGAGTTTAGTAAAAAAAAATTTAAAATTGATTCATATGGTTTTTTTTAATTTTAAAACTATGAAAGAAGCGGGGTAAGAGTACAAGGAGTTACTGGAGTGAGGATTTATATTTCTTTTGATTTTTTTTGCTCTACTAGTTATATATATATATATTTTGCCTTTTTTCTCTTTCATTGATTAGCCTACTTAACTCTTTTTTCCCTATTAAAATCCTATGCAAAGTCCTTTTGATTTTCGCTTATGTATATTTATATGTATCATTTAATAGTGCATATGATTTTTAAGCCTATGTTTTCAATAGAAGATGATGACAGTACCTCACCTAAATTTGAAACAATTATATGAATGAGTGATACCTTGTGAGGATATTTTAATTCATGGTATTTAAACTTGATAAAGGACGTGAAATAATGTTTAGTTGCACTTATTTGTATGGTGACATGCTTATAAAGTATTATATGTTTAAATGTTTGCAAATTGATTAAGAATTGAATGTTTTACATCTTGTGTTGATAATTGTGAAGTTAATTAATGAGTTTAGATCAATGTTTATGAGTAATATTTAAGTAAACCCTCAAGAGACTATAACCCCTCCATTAGAACTGCCTACGAGTTTAAAGGGCTAATATCATTATGCATTTATGAAAGTGGAATTATTATTATTTTGGTTAGATGAGCCTAAGTTAGTAGTTAGGGATTATTTGCCTAAGGGCATGTAAAGAATTAAGTGTAAGGGAATTTGATCGATCTATATTTTCTATGTTATTTAGAGTTAATTTACTTGATATTTAGCACTTAACATGTTTTATCTAGAATTTATTTTTTATGTTTAGTTCATTATCTTGTAGGTGATGAATTTGAGGAAGTAAAATTGAGATTTAGTTTAAGTTTCTCTACAACTATTAGGGTCTTGCGAAGTGATAAGGTAACAGATATCAAGGTTGATAATGTTATGAATACAGGTATGGAGCAAGAAGAGGATGTTGAAAAGGAACAAACTATCACAACACCATTGAAGGAGGAGGATCTGGAAGCTTCAACTTTACCAAAGTTGCACAAGTCATGTAACCTATACAAGCCACCAATTCCTTTCTTAAGCATATTGAAAGGTGAGAAGCATGACAAGCAATTTTCTGAAATCTACAACATGCTATCCAAGGTAAGTGTAAATCTTCCCTTACTCAAGGTGATTAAAAACATGTCAGCCTATGTCAAGTTTTTCAATAAGTTAGACACTAAAATGAAAAGGTATGAGCCAAGTGAGAAGGTGATGGTTTCAGAGGTAGAAATTGTTGTTTTGTAACATAAGTTACCTTCTAAACTAAAGGATCCCAGGAGTTTTGTAATTAACATCTCTATATGGAACAGGAAGTAAACAACTGACATGTGTGATTTGTGGCTAGTATTAATTTGATGCCTTATTCTATTTATTTTCAATTAGAGCTTGGGAAAATTAAACCTAATAAGATGGTCTTGCAATTGGTAGATCAAACTCTTAGATTACCTAAGCAGACAATAAAAGATGTGTTAGTATAGGTTAACCTTTGGACTTTATGGTCCTTAATATGGGGGAAGAAATTCCTAGGGATGTTGAGCATACTAATTTGTTAGGTAGACTTTTCATGGCTACTATTAACACTTTGATAGATGTTAAAAATGGAAAGTTAACCATGACTATTTTAGGACAAACTGTGGAGTTTTCAATTTTAATACTTCCCTTATTCTCACTACTGCTATGTAAAAAAACTACTCCTTTATTGATTGTATTGATCTTGCTATTAGAGATATTGTCTTGTAAGAAAGTAGTGATGACAAGCTTGAGCTAGCCTTGACTTTGGGCAAGGAGGTTGAGATTTTAGATTTAGAAATTGAGGAGTGCAAGTTGATTTTGGGTAGCAAGAATAGAGAGAGAGATACTAAGACTATTGAGGTAGTAGAACAGTTTAAGGGAGAAGCTAATCAACCAAAATCAATAGAACTAAAAGAGCTCGCAAAACACTTGAAATATGCTTTCCTTGGGGAGAACAACACACACCCAATGATTATTTTTGATTGTCTTAGTAGTGAGGAGGAAGAGAAAGTTGTGAGGGAACTGAAAAGGATTAAGAAAGTCATTGGTTAGGGGTTGAATGATATAAAGGTAATTAGTCCCTCCACATGCATGCATAGAATAATTTTAGAAGAGGGGGCTCAACCAAAACATGAGTGAGGTAGTTGGAAGGAGATTCTTAAGCTCCTTGATGATGGGGTGATTTACCCTATAGTAGATAGTGAGTGGGTTAGCTCTGTGCATGTGATACCCAAGAAAATGGGCATAACTGCAATTCAAAATGAGAAAGGTGAGTTGGTACCAACACACACTCAGATAAGCTGGGGAATGTGTATAGACTATAGGAAGTTAAATAATGTGACCAAGAAAGTCCATTTTTGTTTATCGTTTATTGAACAAATGCTAGATAAATTATCTGGCCTTGCCTTTTTATTGTTTTCTTAATGGTCATTCAAGTTATTATCAAGTTCCTATAGCCCCAGAGGATCAACCTAAGATGACCTTTACATGTCCATTTGGGACATTTGCTTCCCAGAGGATTCCAATTAGGCTTTGCAATGCACATGGTACGTTTTAGAGATGTATGTTGTCCATTTTTTCAGATATGGTCGATAAGTTCATTAAGGTATTTATGGATAGTTTCTTTGTTTTTGGTGTTTCCTTTGATGACTTTTTGCATAAATTGACTCTTATGCTTGAGCGATGTATTGAATGTAATTTCACATTAAGTTGGGAAAAGATTCATTTTATAGTAGATCATGACATTGTTTTGGGACATGTAGTATCACATAAGGGCATAGAGGTGGATACAGCCAAAATTGATTTAATTGCTAGTTTGCCACCTCCAACAACAGTTAAGGGTATTAGAAGTTTTTTGGGGCATGTTGGATTCTTTAGAAGGTTCATAAAAGATTTTTCAAAAAATTCTCTCATCCTCTATGTAATTTTCTTGGTAAAGATGTCCCACTCGTGTTTGATGATGAATGCCTTAAATCATTCAATATTTTCTTGGTAAAGATGCCCCATTCGTAATTGATGATGATGTCCCATTCTTCTTATTATATTTATGTTCTTTTATGTTTAGGGTTGAACTAGGGTTTTTCCAGGGTCTAAAAGTTCCAAACAATCACTCGAAACGAGAAGTTTGGGAGTCACTACACGTTTGCCCAACACAAGCCATGATCGTGAGCCAACTCTGGTGCTTCTATCACGATCATAGGCCATTGTTTCAGCCCAAATGTCTTCAAAACTTCTCTGCTCTTCGATGTTAACCATGAAACACTAACAGACATATCAAGGTACCTCAAAAACATAATATTTAAGCTCAAAGACTTCTACTAACCCATAAAACACTTAAAACACAAATAATTAACAAACTAACACAATTCTAACCTAAACACATACTAAATGATTGAATTAATAAATGAACACATATCAAATTATGCCCTAAAACATGATGTAATTTACACTTATCAACATCCCCACACTTAAATGTTTGTTTGCACTCAAGCAAAAAAAAAACAACCAAACAAAACAAGAAAACACAAAACATGCATACGCAATAATGAGACAATGGCTTCAACTTAGCGAAACAAATTCAACTATAAACATAATTCTTCTAGTCATTCTAACTTATTGACAAGCGAAATCTATGTTTAAACACCTTAGACTAAATATACAAACTAATCAAAATTTTAATGTTAAGTCTATTCACCTCTATCACTTGCACACACACATTGATTATCATTCAATCAAAACAAAACTGTAGCTATTCCTTAATAGGTTTTCATGAACAAATCAAGCTACTAATAAGTTTGGTAGGTTTTTATTTGAAAGCATTCTTTTTCTGCTGATTTTTCTTTAGGGACATGAATTAAGTCTTTTTACACAGAGACAAACATTTGTGATGAATGTCGATCCGGTTGCTTAACTAAGTCATATTGTTATAAAGTTGCTTAGTTGGAATTTCATTATAGCCTTTTTACACGAAGGCACACATTTGTGATGTATTTCGATCCGGTTACTCAGCTACATCACATTCTCAACTAGCTACTAGGTCTGTTCATAACCGAAGGTTAGCAGAATAGTTATTTTAGTCAAAGTTATACATTTTTTTAACAAAAAAAATTGCCTACCTTATTGCTTTAGCTAATCATTCTCATGAAAATGTACTAACAATGCCACTTATTTGTTTAACCTAAAATTATAAATGAGTATGTCAAATTCCTAGGGTGAATGGACTAACATCATATCCTAATACACTAGCATACTTAGCCCTAAGTAACTTAGGTCACTAATTTCATAAGCTAATAAATCTTCGCAACCTAAAAGACTATGTTTAAGGCTAAATCTATCCCGTTAAGTCCTAGTCATTGCCACATTCACACAATTCACATCATGTAACCTATAACACCCTAATACCCCCTAAAAGGATATATTATGCCACACAAATCAAACTTAGAACATATCAAGATATTCTAGCAAATCCTAAAAATAAGGCAACATAGTTCACAATTCATTCGAATATTGAGTTATGAACAGAACATAATTTACACAAAATACAAATATGTCTCATAATTTTAAATACAACTAAAAAATTTATACGAAATATCTTTCAAAATATAACACATCCTTCTTTGGCCACTGTGGTTGTCCCAGCCTTAATCTTTTTTATCGAAACCTACACGAAGAAAAACCACCGTTCTAAGCATATAACTTAGCGGAGAATAACTAAACATGATGCAAGATGGCGACGACTTCTAACAGTCGTCTAGCATTTATAAGCAAATGAATAATGGCTTATCACAAGCAATCTTTAATTATTCAAATCAGAGAGTAATCAGACTATTAATTGCATTATAACATAACATAAATGCATCAGAAAAAAATATACTTACATTAGAACATAATGTAAAAGTATCATAATAGAACATGATTTTTTCAAAGCAGAACTAATATCAAAACATTGTTTCAGAGTAGAACTAATATCAAATCACATACAGAAGCACGAAATGGTTAACGGGAACATAACAAAAGATACCTACGATTGGTATCTACAAAAACAGAAGAGACTTGAGTCTTTAAAACAAAAAACACTGTAGTTTATAAGAACAGAAGACACTGTAGTGTTTAAGTATAGAAGCAGCTGCAGACTCTTCTAAACATGCCTATTTACCTATAACTAGGACTTAGTAGGTTTGAAGTAACACATATCACATTTTAGAATCACATGTAAGAGAAATAATGCATAAGGTAGGAATTTATTTCCTTATGCTCAAATTGAATGCATTCTTTCACATCCAAACAAACTTAATATGCCTTATGAAATTAATCATTTGTAACAATGCATCAATAATAGCATTAGTAATTACACATCATATATGTTCACACAAATTCCCAATTCTCAAACATTCATAACTAATTCACATTACTTAAATCTTTTGGATCACAGTTATGTTCATAAGAACACCTTCATTCCTTGAACAATTCAAATATTCTAACATTGGATACATTTATATCAAACATTCCATTCCTTAAGTTATCACCTCAATTAACATTCCAAACCTTATTCAACTTTTAACCAATTAATCCAACGTCAAACTAGGTTCATTTCAAACCTTAATCAAGTTCAATTATACCATTATAAAGTATCTTAATCTTATGTTGTTCAATGATTACACAAAACTAAACTTTTCTCATTTCAAAATATTTCCAACGACTGTGGGAAGGAGCTAATGTAGCTCCCACAATTGTGGGATGAGTGAACCGAAGGTTCACTGTCTAATTGCCTTTAATTTGTTTCCAAATTTTTACCACCTTTATACTCAATTCAATACACCTTTGTCATAGTCCATTAATTACACCTCAATTATACCTTAATTATGCTTCAATTACTCTCAAATTCACATCCAATTCCAATTCAAAATCATTCATTTGGCAGCTCAAAAACCATTGTCTTTCATACTACAAAAACCAAGACAAAATCTATCATACAAAGCATCATTTTCCAGAACTCATTTTATCATAAACGCAACACATATTCTATCCCAATTCAAATATCATAGAATTTGTATTACCACATTCCATGAAATTTAGAATTCCATTTACTTTAACTTAAACTCCTACTTTAATGAGCAAGCTAATCTAGCCTTCCAAGCAACATGAACAATTCCAAGATCAAGATGGAAGTAGGATGATCTTAACACCAAGAAGGCTACAACATAGAAGATAACATGATGTAGCTTTCTTGATGCAGTATTTGGATGTAGTAATTCAGAAAAACTCAAGCAAAACACAAGGTTGTAAGATAATGACACGGTGGTGAGAAATGAAGATGGTGAACAATAAACAACAGAACAACATTTGCATTAGCTAAGTTCATTTGGTGCTAGATGTCACAATTGTGCAATGACACTTGTCACCAATGCTTGCAATAAACTTGCCTTCCATATAAGCTACCAAATGTTACAATTCTATCATGCCATTTGTTATTTAATCTCCTATGCCAAATGTCACTCATTTATCTATGCCAAATGTTATTGAATTTATAGGCTTAGTCATCTACACTTTTCGTGTATCAATTTGCCTTACCACTTGATATTTTTCCTAGTCCAAATGTATATTTTAATTCATCAATTTTCTAATGGTAACAATTAATTCCAAGTTACTAATTATAATCCATCAAACAAAAATTCAAGACTTAAGCAATACACAATCAAATCATAATCATTAACTCCTATCACATATACTTTCATGGCCATGTAACGTTCCTACTAGGGTGTAATTTAGGGTCTCACATTTCTCTCTACCTTAAAGAAATTTCGTCCTCGAAATTCATACATGATAAGAATAGCTGAGGATATTGAGTCCTCATGGTCGATTCTGGTTTCTATGTTGCTTCCTCGAGTCTATGGTGTTGCCATCGTACTTTCACCAAGGTATTTGTTTATTTATTAGTTGTTGGACTTCTCTGGCTAAGATAGACACAGACCCTTCCTCATAAGAAAAATCTGGTTTTACTTGAATATCTTGTCCAGGAATCTTATATGCATCATTATACCAATATCTTCTCAACTGGAAACATGAAACACATCGTGGAATTTGACCAATTCTTCAGGAAGAGCTAACTGATAAGCTATTGGTCTAACTTTCTTAAGAATATCATAGGGACCGATATATCATAGGATGAGCTTACCTTTCTTCCCAAGATGAAATATATTTCTCTATGGTGACACTTTTAAAATACGTTATCTCCTACTTGATACTCAATGTCTTTCCTTTCTAAATTAGCATAAGATTCTACCTATCACTGGTGACTTTCAATCTTTATTGGATAACTTGAACTTTAGCTTCAGTATCTTTCACAATATCAGGCCCAATCATTTTGCTTTCACTTTAGTTTAACAAACTAGAGGCCTAAACTTCCTACCATATAGGGCTTCATAAGGTGCCCTGCCAACACTAATATGATAACTGTTGTTATAAGCAAACTCCATCAGAGCAAGATATTTATCCTAACTGCCTAAGAATTCTAACACACAACCCTGAAGTATATCTTCCAACACCTGAATAACCCATTCAAATTGTCTATCTGTCTGGGGATAGAAAGTGGTACTAAATTTGTTTTGAGTACCTAGAGTCTTTTGTAGACTTTTCCAGAATCTCGAAGTAAATCGAGGATCACGATTAGAAATAATAGACAATGGTACCCCATGCAACCTCACTATCTCATTCACATATATATCTGCAAGCTTATCCAATTGATAGTCAGACAAATAGGCACAAAATGAGCAGACTTGGGGAACTTATCCACACACCCGTACAACATCATACTTTTTTTGAGTGAGAGGAATCCCAGTGAAAAAATCCATGTTAATGTTATCCCATTTCTATTAAGGAATCGAAATAGGATGTAATAAATTAGATGAAATTCGGTGCTTAGCTTTAACTTGCTGACAGGTCAAACATTTGGATACATAATCTACAACATCAGGTTTCATACTAGACTACCAGTAATGCTGCTTTAGATCTTAATACATTTTATTTCCACCAGGGTGCATTATAAAAACAGTATTATGGGCCTTAAATAATAGCTTTTTTCTTCAATACAGCACTAGCTAGTACGCACAATCGATCTCTGTAATACAGATCACCATCTCCTTTCACAGAAAAGTCAGCCTTCCCGAGTTGCCTAGATAAGTTATTGTAGCTTATCATCAACTTGTTTAGCATCACAGATTTCTTCTAGGCCTAGCTTTTAATTGAGCTATTAAAGCCTTATTAGATGCAAGTCCTCACTTGCCCCACTACACTGATAATGTTAAAATGGTCTTTCAACTTAAAGCGTCAGCCACAACATTAGCCTTACTAGGATGACAGTCCACAATACAGTCATAATCTTTAAACAGTTCTAACCAAGGCCATTGTCTCAGATTAAGTTCTTTCTAGGTAAGTAGGTATTTCAAACTTTTATGATCAGTGAAAATCATACACTTTTCACCATACAAGTAGTGTCGTCAAATCTTCAAAGCAATCACTACTACTGCAAGCTTAAGATCATGTGTAGGGTAGTTCTGTTCGTGTGGCTTTAGTTTCCTAGAAGCATATGCAACCACCTTACAATCTTGCATCAAAACACAACTCAAACCGTTTCTAGATGCATCACTAAACATAACATATTCTTTACTAAGAGTAGGTTGATGTAATACAGGAGCTTCAGTAAACATTCTTTTTAGTTGATCAAAACCTAGTTTGACATCTAGCAGACCATTCATATTTCACTCCTTTTCATAGCAATTTAGTCAAAGGAGATGTTATCACTGAAAACCTCTTCATGAAGCGGTGACAGTAACCAGTTAAATCCAAAAAACTTCTCACTTTTGTCATATTCCATGGTAGCTTCTAGTTAATAATTGCTTTAATTTTACTAGGATCAATTCTAATTCCTTGGGAAGAGACAACATACCCTAGAAAAGATACTTCTTGAAGCTAGAAATCACATTTGCTTTGCTTAGCATACAACTATTTTTTCCATAGGGATTGTAACACAATCTGTAAATACTAAGCATGGTCGTGTTTATTCTTAGAATAAACTAGGATATCATCTATGAATACCACAACGAACTAGTCTAAATAGGGCCTAAATACTCTATTCATCAAATCCATGAATGCTGCTAGAGCATTGGTTAGTCCAAACAACATTACCAGGAATTTATAGTGCCTATAACGGATCCTAAAT
The DNA here is from genome assembly GCA_024752395.1 of Erythroxylum havanense. Lineage (NCBI taxonomy): Eukaryota > Viridiplantae > Streptophyta > Magnoliopsida > Malpighiales > Erythroxylaceae > Erythroxylum > Erythroxylum havanense. Next base: position 16,453,269 of record JANTNU010000005.1, on the reverse strand, counting down.
GCAGTCTTCGGAACATCCACATCCTTTACCCGAAGTTGATAATACCATAATCACAGATCTATCTTGGAAAATAAGCCTGCACCTTTTAATTAATCAAACGTATCTTCTATCCTTGGCAATGGATACTTATTCTTCACTATGACCCTATTTAATTGCCTGTAATCAATACACATTTGAAGGGTACCATCTTTTTTTTTTTACAAATAGAATTGGTGCTCCCTAAGGTGAGATGTTGGACCCTGATTTTTGAGTGAAAATAAGAAATATTCAAAAGTGGATGAGTTGATTGAAATTAAGTTGAAAAATCAAGAAATAAAGAGAGAAAGTGTGAGAAGATGAAAAATTGTGAAAAGTTTGACTTTTTGGCCTTTGAAGGTTGACTTTTGATTTAGGCAAAATTTGAGAAAATGACCTGCATGAAACTTGTAGATTATGTTAAGAGCTTTTTGTAGCTATAAAGTTTGCAATTTTTCGATATCGGGAGTGGAAGTTATGATCAGTTAAAGTTTATGTGTGATAGGGTTGATTTTTTACTTTTATTATGGCTGAAACTTTGACTGAGAAATTTACTTAGTTAGAGAGGTTGATTTAGCCTTTAAGTTCTTCATGAAAGTTGAAGATTTTGATTTGATCTTTATTTTGATATAAATTATAGAATTTTTCGATTAAGGACTAATAAGTTATAATTTTTACAAGTTTCTGTTATGATTTTAGTATGATTATTAGAGGATAGAACTTTTGATTGGAAAATTTACCTCCTTAGAGGCCAAATTGATTTTTATGTCATTCATAAAAGTTGAAGAGCTTCCTTCAAGCTTTCCATAGAGACCAAATTTGTTACATTTGGAGTTCGGAACCAAGGGTTATTAATGTCGGAAGTTTCGGATTGAATTAGGTTAAAAAAAGGATTGAATTAGGTTAAAAAAAATTTGGTTCAGGCGAGCTCGCCCTCGCCCAACGCGCGGGCGTTTCTGCTTATGCGACACCGTTTCTGTTTCTCCACGCGACGTCGTTTTGCCCTTCGCCCCTTCAGTACGCCCGCGTTTCGACTCCGCACGGCGCCGTTTTGGAACTCCTCCATGCGACGCCGTTTTGATTTTCTTGCTTGTTTTTCCC
>JANTNU010000005.1:16441771-16452053 GCA_024752395.1 Erythroxylum havanense | reverse complement strand
GGTAATGTATTTATATTTTGAATTATGAGTAAATTATGTGAATTTGAAAAATTAAGAAAGGAAAAATATTTCTGAAACTGTGTTTTCAAAGGATTTGAAACGAATCGTTACAAAGGTTTACGTTAAAATGTTTGTAAATGATTTTTGAAATTTATTGAAAAATTTAGAATACAAGATTTATGAAAATTATGTTTTCGCATTTTTGAAGAAAATGTGAACAATGCTGCTTTATGTTTGAAAGAAATAATTGCATTCATTTTTATGCATTTAATTTATATGTGATTAATTGATTTATTGAATATGATTGTTATATAGATTGATGCGAATATGTGGAATGTGCATGTGTCAAGCTTTTTGACACAATTTGATATTATGATATGAAGATTTTGAAAATCAAGATTTCAAAACGTGCATTCGGGCAATTTGAAATTTCGTTTTCAATTGTGTGTCTATGTGGGTTTGGTCAGGTCCCATATGTGGAACGAGTGCGCACCTGTCTAGTTTTATAGCCTTCTCCCGGCTGCCCGCTAGTGGCATGGAGCTCCGATTTCAGACTCCCTTCACGGCTACACTGGACCGCAATGCGGGAAAGTGTAGTACGTTTTGTTCACGGCTGCACAGGACCGCTATGCGGGAATGTGCAGTACGTTCTATTTCTGACCGAACCAGACCATTTTGATATGTTACGTGTTTTTGATTTGTTTCTGTGTGCTGCATTCATGTTTAAAAATTGAGAAATGAAAAAGTGAAATTTATGATGAAAAGTTTGAAAAATATTGAAAGGTTTGAGGAAAATGTTTGAAAGGTTGTAAAGTTTGAAAAATAAGCCTTTTGGCAAAAGGTTTATGAAAAATGATTTCTGCTTATTTTTTAATTTATAAATATATTATCCACAGAGCTTTGTGTTCACCCCCCTTTCATCCCCATCTCCAGGTTCTCAAGCAGGAGATCGGATGAAAGAAAGACAAGTCATCTGTTTGATTTCTGTCTCTTTTGTAATTCGTATTCTTTGATTTGAGTATTTGGTTTGAAAATGGCTTGAAAAGCCATTAAGAATTTGTAAGCACTTAATTGATGATATGTATGAATTGATGAAATTGTATCAAGATTTGATTTATGAATTTAGATTGGTGTATGGTTTATGGATTTATTTATGAAGAATGTGAGGGATTATATATGGAATTGATCATTGTAGATTGTATATGATTACGATTTCTAGTTTGCGATTGTATATGACTTCGATTGGTTTATGACTGGATTGGAATCGAGATATGGTTAACGGGATTGTTTGTATTGGCTGATTGAGAATTATGGAAGTGTTAGGTATAGGTTTGCGTTTGCTGGTGTTTAGATTCCGGACGGGAAAGTCCGATGATTCTGGGTTTTGTTTGGAAATTTTAGAAGTGTATTTTTCCGTTTGCAGGTTTTAGGTTAGGACAAATGCAGCCGTTATGCTGCCGAAATTTCGATAAAATTTGGGATAAAAATGTAATTTAAGATTTGTATGGATATATAAGAATATGGTTTAAGTATTGAGATTTGCATGAGAATGAATTTCCAAAAGTAGGAATTCATTGTATTTGATTCGCTTTAGTTCGATTAAGGATGAATATAAGAAAAAGGAAAAAAAATTTATACCGGATTTGGATAGTCTAGGTTTCCAACGCGATAGTTGTTTTCTTTGATTATTGTTTTCGGATGTCGGATATGTTTCAGTTTGATTGATTATTTCGTTTATCCCCGCCTTATGATTCGATTCTATTGATTATTCCGATTTGGTATTCGATTTCGATTTGCATTCGCTTTGTGTTTCGGTATGTTTATTCGATTTGCTTTCGATACATTCACTCCGATTTGCTTCTTCCGATTCCGTATTTGCTTCGTCTTCGTTTCTGTTTCGATTGGGATCCGGTTTTCAGATCGGGTCCCAACATGAGATATTGGGTCGAATGAACCCCTTATCTAGTAGCTCCTATAATTGAACTTTCAAGTCTTTTAATTCAGTAGGAGCCATCTTGTACGGTAGTCTAGATTTAGGAGCAGTGCCAGGTATAATCTCAATAGATAGCTCTATTTCCCTTTCAAGAGGAAGTCCGGGTAGCTCTTTAGGAAACACACCTGAAAATTCTCTAACCACTGAAATATTTTGTAGGTTAACACTCTCCTTCTTAGAATCAAGTACAAAAGCCAAATAAGCTTCACACCCCTTCCTAAGGAGCCTTCGAGCTTACATAAAAAATATCACATTAGCCAGAGAACTAGTACAGATTCCATATAACATTATTTCAGGTTGATCAGGCTTCTTAAGCACAATAGTCTTAGCACTACAGTCAACCACTACCTGATGTTTGGATAACCAATCCATACCCAAAATCAAATTGAATTCATGAAATAGAAATTTAATTACATCCACTACATACTTACTACCTTAGATCATAATAGGACTGTTTCTATAAACCTAGTTAACCAACACACTACTACCTAGAGGATTGGTTACATGAATATCATAATCTAACTGATCTATATACATTTTTTATCAGGAATTTCTCCAACACAGATATAAGAATGGGTGAATCCAATATCAATCAAAACATTCATATCAGAGTTAAAGAGAGAAACAGTGCCAGCAGTGACCTCGAGTGCGTCCTAATCCTTGCAAGCTATCAAAGCATAAGCTCGAGCCATAACAGAAGGTACATTAGGTCGATCAACAATTTCTGAAAGAGTACTTAGATTAGGCCTAATTTGGCTAGACCCTCCATGTCTTCTACCTCGTCCTCTATTCCCAGCAGGTGCATGAGAAACCTCTCTACTAGCTTATGATGTTTGAGACTATTTCATAGGACAATTTACTATCAAATGATCATGCTGCCACATCGAAAACATACACTCGTAGCCCTCCTATAAGTTCCCAATGATGTTTAGAGCAATAAGCACCCTCCGGAGCACTGGAACCTTAGCCCTTGGAGGAACCCTTACTAGAATCAATCGATGAGGGAAAGTCTTGTCACCTTCCTCTAGCTACAGATCTTTAGGTGAATTCTTTTGCAGTGGAAGTATCTTCACGAATTCTCACTCGAGGAATGACCTCCTCTAGCAAAACCTCTTTGCTGAACTTTTTCTCTCTTAAACATCTCTTGCTTCTCTATTTTAATGGCAGCTTGTACTAGCTGATGATAACTCACATGTAGTAAAAAATTTGAATGCTGCAAGGTGCTCTTTGATTGAATCATGCAAACCATCCTCAAATTGATGATAACAAATCCTCAGTAAGTACAGGTTCAGGTGCATATTTGCTAAGTCGATTGAATTGTTTGTCATACTCATACAAATTTCTTTGCTCCAGATTCAAGAACTGCTTCCACCTCTCTTTTTTGTAGGCTTCTATAACATATTTAGCTTTAAACTCCTAGGAAAAGAAATCCTAAGTTAGAGGCTTCGACAATTAAGGATGCCTTGGAACAAATTTCCACCATTCATAGGTCGCTCCTTGAAGAAAGGAGACAAAACAATGCACCACCTGTTCTAATGAGCAGCTAACTTCATCCAACACCCTTTTCTCCTTTGCCAACTAGAATTTATCCTTTTTAGATTCCTCTAAAGAAGTTTTAGTGAATTCTTCAATTTCATACTTTCGTAACTAATCAATTGGAGCCTTGGGCAATCATTCGGTGTAGTAAAGTTATCATGTCTTGCAACAACTTAAATAAATCTTCCCCCTGAGTTGGAGGTGGAGGAGAAGGTGGTGCTTGAACTTCATCTTGATTTACCCAGAGGGTCCAGAAATAGACAGATGAGATTACGTAGGAATTTTACTCTCAGTAACCTCATCAATAACCTCATGAGATCTTTCTATACATAAATCTAAAATCAAAACTTGGGACAAGCCATATTAGGCCAAAATAACTCTTATATTCAAGTACAAGTAATACTTAAGCATTGGTTAAACCAAAATCGCCCAAACCATGCTCTAATGCCAAACATTGTAACAGCCTAACACCCCCTAAGAGGATATATAGATGCCACACAAATCAAGCCTAGAACATATCTAAATACTCTAGCAAATCCTAAAAATAAGGCAACATATTTCACAATTCATTTGAATATTGAGTTATAAATAGGAAACAATTTACACAAAATACAAATATGTCTCATAATTTTAAATACAACTCAAAAACTTATACAAAACATCTTCCAAAACATAACATATCCTTCTTTGGCCACTGCAGTTGTCCCAGCCTTAATCATTTTTATCGAAAACTACATGGAGGGAAAACTGTCGTGCTAAGCATATAGCTTAGTGGGTAATAACTAAAAATGATACAAGATAGCGGCTGCTTCTAATAGTCGTCTAGCATTTATAAGAAAATGAATCATAGCTTATTATAAACAATCTTTAATTATTCAAATAGAGAGTAATCAGACTATTAATTACATCAGAATAAAATATAAATGCATCAGAACAGAATATGAACATAACATAAAAGTATCATAGCAAAACATGATTGTTTCATAGTAGAACTAATATAAAAAAAACATACATAATTGCCTGTCAATCCTTTCTATAGAAGTGGGTAACAAGAATAGAACAGAAGATACCTATGATTGGTATCTATAGAAACAAAAGAGACTTGAGTCTCTAAAATAAAAGGCACCGTAGTGTCTAAGAACAGAAGACACCGTAGTTTCTAAGTACAAAGTAGCTGCAGATCCTTTTAGGCATGCCTATTTACCTACAAGTAGGACTTGGTAGGCTTAAAGCAGCACATATCACATTTCAGAATCACATGTAAGAGAAATAATTCTTAACGTAGGAATTTATTTCCTTATGCTCAAATTAAATACACTCTTTCACACTTGAAAAAACTTAATATGTCTTATAAATTTAAGAATTTGTAACAATACATCAATAATAGTATTAAGTAATTACACAACATATATGTTCACACAAATTCTCAATCTAATTCACATTACTTAAATCCTTTAGATCACATTTATGTTCATAAGAACACCTTCATCCCTTGAAAAAATCAAATATTCTAAAATTGGATACATTGATATCAAACATTGCATTCCTTAAGTTATCACCTCAATTATCATTCCAAAACTTGTTCAACCTTTAACCAATTAATCCAACATCAAACTAAGTTCATTTTAAACCTTAATCAAGTTTAATTATACCATTTTAAAGTGTCTTAACCTTATGTGGTTCAACAATTGCACAAAACTGAGCTGTTCTCATTTCAAAACATTTCCCATGACTGTGGGAAGGAGCTAATGTAGCTCCCACGATCATGGGATGAGTGAATCGAAGGTTCACTATCCAATTGCCTTCAATTTGTTTTCAGATTTTTAACACCTTCATACTTAATTCAATACACCTTTGTTATAGTCCATTAATTACACCTCAATAATACCTTAATTATGCTTCAATTCCTCATCAAATTCACATCTAATTTGAATTCAAAATCAATCATTTGGCAACTCACAAACCATTGTCTTTCATGCTACAAAAACTAAAACAGAATCAATCATATAAACATCATTTTCTAGAACCCATTTTATCATAAACACAACACATATTCTATCCCAATTCAAACATAATGGAATTTGTATTACCACATGCCATCAAGTTTAGGATTCCACTTACTTGTTTAACTTAAACTCCTACTTTAATGAACAAGCTAATCTAGCCTTCCATGCAACAAGCACAATTCCAAGATCAAGGTGGAAGTATGATGATCTTAACACCAAGAAGACAACAACATAGAAGATAACATGATGAGGCTTTCTTGATGTAGAATTTGGATGTGGTAATTCAAAAAAAAATCAAGCAAAACACAAGGTTGTAAGATAAGGACAAATTTTTTGTGGTGAGAGATGAAGATGGTGAAGAATAAACAACAGAACAACTTCTACATTAGCTGAGTTCATTTGGTTTTAGATGTCACAATTATGAAATGACACTTTTCACCAATGCATGTAGCCCACTTTCCCTCCATATAAGCTACCAAATGTCAAAAATTCTATCAAGCCATTTGTCAGTTAATCTCTTATGCCAAATGTCACTCATTTATCTATCCCAAATGTCACCCAATTTATAGGCTTAGTTATCCACACTTTCCATGTATCAACTTGTCGTGCACTTGATATTTTTCCTAGTCCAAATGTATATTTTAATTCATCAATTTTTTAATGGTAATAATTAATTCCAAGTTACTAATTATAATCCATCAAACCAAAATTCAAGACTTAAGAAATACGCAATCAAATCATAAGCATTAACTCTTATCACATATACTTTCATGGATATGTAACGTTCCTATTAGGGTGTAATCTGGGGCCTCGTACAACCTAAACAAATTGTCATACAATATGGAAAATTCACACTCAAGGTAAAAATACACAACCCTCCCCACATTTGAACAACATATTGTCCTCAATGTGAGAAGGGTACACAAACATACTAGGGGAAATAAAACACAATATAAAAAAAACGTAAGAAGAAAATACCAAAAAAAGTGAAAGGAAAAGGGTTAAACATGAAATCGTTTATAGTGATGGAGGTGGTGATGGCGATAGTGTTGAGACCAAATCCACTTGACATCGAAAGTGTTTCCTTATCTTATAAGTGATTCAAGAGAGTAACAGAATTAGCAATCCAAACCACTCCAAACCATTCAAAACTTATTTAAGAATTTAGAACAAACCTAACTACACAACAATTTAAATCTAACTACTAAACGTGCTAATTTATGGTCATTAACTTGACCTTCATCCTTTAAAACTCAGCCAAGATCAATTATGAGCGGCTTGCTTCCACCCATTTTCATTCAACATTAGCTTTGTAACCTGTAAGTAAGCTACAAATTCCAAATTGATTAGAAGGACATTATTGATAAAATTATGAAAACCAATTAAGCTCAGTAATGTCCTTTTTTTAAACAAATTGTCAATAACATAAGGAATTACAAAACTCCCTGAATCTTCCATCGAATCCAATAGTTTGTCATATAAGAAGGTAAGTTGCTCTCTTTTTTTCCTTAATCACCTTCGTTTCCTCTACTTCTTCCACTTTATGAATAAAGACTTTTATAGCTTCTTCAAACTTGATGTCTGTTGTCATCTATTTTTTGTCCTTTTGTTCTTTAGAAGATTCGAACACATCAATTATCCTGAATGAGTTACTATCTTTCAAATTCTTTAATACATCATTCATGTTGAATATCACTTGGTCATCATTAATATGAAGGATAAGGTTCTTTTTATGGACATATACCTACTTTTTTTTATGTTCAAGCATGGTATACCAAGACCTGGCAGATAATATAAGGGTGTTTCATCCTTTTCTTCATCCTCTTCTTTGATTTCTTGATCTTCTATAAGGTAGGGTTTAGTATGGTCTTCCACTGGTTCTTCTTGTTCTTCCCTACTTCTACGTGTGATAGCCTTATATTGCTCTCGTTGATATAATTCCATATTGCTCAGAGAGTCTTCCATACTTCTCTTACAAAATTCACTAGAAAGCTGTCTTACTTGAATCTCTAGGTTGTGAATAGAAGCGACATGATTTTTCATTACTTGATCAAATTGCTCTTCCAGTCTCTTCTTATTCTCTTCCATGTCTGTTATCTTATCCATGATTTTTCCAATTTGGAATCCCATGAACTGGACTCATCTTGCTGAAATCCAAATAGGTCTTAATGTCCTATGTGAGTACTTGCATTGTTGGACCAATAGAAATCTGGGTGGTTCTGCGACCCCGGAGTGTACATGCTCTAATAAGGATTATTACTTCCCTAACTATAATGTGGCTCATTTTGGTTCACAAAAGTTCCTTGTTCCCCATAATATCTATCGTCCCTCAATGTTCTTTCCATTACTTCTTAGCATCTAGCTCTTTATATGTCTCATTCTCATTCTAAGATGTCTTGATATGTCTTTACTTTACGCGTAAAACTTCTATCTCTATTTTTTTATTTAACACAAAAGATAGTGAAAAAGCTTTAGACTAAAAAACTAAACTAATAACCTCCCTGAAAACGGTGCTAAAAACTTGATCGTGGTTTTTTTTTATATGTATAAGTTCTAATTAATAACCTTGATAATCTAAAAGCATACGGGTCATTTGCATAGTACTTAAGGTGTCGATCCTATGAGGAGGGATAATAAAATCCTAAAATCTAAGGCCAATACAATTTTTAGTAATTCAAAATGTAACAAAACTAAGCAAGAATTTAATTCAATCATGCAATTCAATTCTAAGAATCAATTATGAAAATATTAACAAAGTAGCAGTTACAAGCCACACTCAAGAATCAACCTAAAGGAACTATTAATTGAGAGAAAGGGAAATTTTTCCTATCTTTAATGCTAACCTAATCGATTATGAATTATTAGATTATTGGTCCTAAATGATCCTAGGGTTAATTACTCTCTCTCTCTAGTTATAATCATTAACCCTAAATTATAAACTCTAATCAGATTATGAAAAATTACAATTTCTCAATTAACAATCTATCCAAAATCCTAATTAGATTTGAAGTTGTTCAATAAACTATTGGGAACCTATGTGAGATCTCTCTTCGCACAATTACTTATTTGATTAATTTCTCGTCCTTATTAAATCAGCTAACTTTTATTAGACCAATTTAATTATTTTTATTCGATTCATCCTCTCAGTCTATTACCAAATTATGCAATCATAGAAATCAATCACAAGAAATCGAATAAACATAAAACTATCAGATTTTATTAAATCAAAGATAAAAAGACCCGAAGGTGAGTATAAAACATCTCAACATTCACAAATCCTATCATCAAACGATTGTGAGCCAACTCTAGTGACAATTGTGGCCTATTGTGTCATGATCATGGGCCGTTGTTTCGGCCTGAATGTCTTCAAAACTTTTCCATTCTTCGATGTTGACCTTAAAACTCTAACAAACACATCAAGGTGCCTAAAAAATATAATATTTAAGCTCAAAGGCTTATAGTAACCCATAAAACACTTAAAAAACAATTAATTAACAAACTAACACAATTCTAACCTAAACACATACTAAATGATTGAATTAATAACTAAACACATATCAAACTATGCACTAAAGCATGATGCAATTTACACTTACTAGGAAGCCATTTTTGCAACAAATTGAAAAATGGATGAACAAGTTAGGAAACTAGCATAAGGTGGCAACCTCATATCATCCCCAAACATCTGGACAAGTTGAAATCTCCAACAACAAAAAAACAAAGGAATCTTGGAAAAGACGGTGAGCACATCAAGGAAAGATTAGGTGGTTTGTCTCCATGAGGCACTTTAAGCCCACCAAATAGCTTTTAAAAATCTTATTGGGATGAGCCCATATCGATTAATGTTCAGGAAGGCATGTCACTTACTAGTTCAATTGTAGCATAAAGCTTATTGGACAATCAAGACTACAAATATGAGTTTAGATGAAGCAAAGGGCCAAGTAATGTTGCAAAATTCAGAGCTTGATGATCTTTGAAATGAAGCCTATGAAAGTTCAAAGATTTACAAAGATAAAATTAAGGTTATGCAGAATAGAATGATCCTGCGAAGTTCCTTCAAACCTGGAATGAAAGTCATGTTGTTCAATTCAAGGATGAGGTTATTCCCTGGGAAATTGAAGTCTCAATGGAGTGGACCATTTCAAATCATCCAATACTTTCCGTACGGGGTGGTGGAGCTCTTGAACTTGAATATAAGAGAAACATTCAAGGTTAATGCCCAAAGAGTGAAACCTTACTTAGAAGAATTTCAAGGAGCCAAAGTCAAGCCATCGAAAGTGTCCTCAATTTTTATGCTTAATGCAACCAAGTCTAGCTAATACGACGTTAAAGAATTGATTTGCAATTCTTTTAATTATTTTGTTTAAAAAATTTTAATTTTAGTTTAATAAATTTTTTATTAAATTTTATTTAGAACATTTGCTTTGATTTGTTAATTATTTTTTATGAGATTCAGGCACAGTTAAAGAAAAAGGGAGTTCTACTGTATTTAGCAGAGGCAAACACAGGAGTTGCATTGGTTGTGCCTTAACACAGATTGGTCATGCCCTTACTGTAACATCCCATCACCGATGGGAAGGGTAAATTGGTCAATTGGGATGGGTTAGGAGTGTATAAACTAGTCTCGGTATGTTCATGCATAATATGACCTCCATATATGCATAAATTGGAATTTTTGTAAATGCACATGATTGTACATGCATTTCTGACATTTTCCGGCATTTGTGTTTATTGTGAATAAATATGA
>JANTNU010000005.1:16402752-16430440 GCA_024752395.1 Erythroxylum havanense | reverse complement strand
AAAGCTCTTAACATAATCTACAAGTTTCCAGAAGACCAATTTATCTAATTTTGCCTGAATCAAAAGTCAACTTTTCAAGCCTAAAAAGTCAACTATTTCACATTTTTTCATATTTTCACACTTTCTCTTTTTAGTTCTTGCCATTTAACTTCATTTCAATCAACTCATCAACTTTTGAATATTTCTTATTTTTACTCAAAAATCGGGGTCCAACATAGTCATTGGCAATGTGCCATACAATTCAAGCACATACATATATATTCATTCATATACAACTATAACTTATTTTAGCTAGCAAGTCAATCATCCATAAATTGTAACTTAAATATTCATAGTCAAGGATGCTATTGTTGGACCCCGTTTTCGAAGCTCAACGCTTGCTCAAAAAATCATAAGACTTGCACGTGTGTATTATTTTGTGGGTTTGTTCCAATGAACCCTCATTAGCCAGCGTCCCACATGGGTGGCGTGCCCACACAAGTCAATCATAAAAAATGAACTCATTTCTCCTATTTCTAAACAGATTTTGGAAAACTTTTAACTAGAATTTCAATTTGAATTCTTCAGAACATTTGTTTCCCATTGTCTTAAGTTTCTAATGACACCAAAATCATGCAATTTGGAGAAAAAAATCTAAAAGTTATAGCCCACACATTTTCTGACTACTATTGTACTAAAATAGTACATTATACCCAACTTCACTCCAAAAAGTTAAAGTCTTAGAGACCGAATCAGAATTTACTCTCTTCATATAATTTGTAGCTCTATGTGTCTAGTTTATTTAGAAATAAGAATTATCTCATTTGGACCTCTACAGTTCAAGATATCACGAAAATATTGAAGCATATTCAGTGAAAAACATCCAACTCATACTCGTCCAACCAATCTCCTTACTTTGATTCAATCAATCTTTTTCTAATCAATGCCAAAAGCTATAAAGTTTTTTTGGAGAGGTAAAGAAATGTATTACGAATCCAACGCTTCAAAAATCAAGTCATTTAGAGGTCTAGAGAAGAAATTATGACAAAAAGATCAGAGTATGTTCAGAAAATAGCCTTTCTTGAACAAATAGGAAAGTTGCGATCGAGCACATGCACGACCGTGACATCCGGGTGGTCCAGTGGAGTTAGTGCAGCGAGGTCGCGATCGTGCGCATGCACGACCTTGACATTTGGGTGGACCTGCGACCCTTATTCTTCATCGACGTCTCAACTTTAAATTTTCATAACTTTTGATCCAGAACTCCAAAATTTACAAACTTTATATCAATAGAAAGCTAAAAGAAAGATCTACAACTTCCATGAAAAACTTAAAAACAATTTCTACTTCTATAAGGGTCAAAATTTCAAATCAAAGTGGCTGTCCTGAAAGTTCCATCCTAAACAGCATCCAAATTTCTAATGATCATATCTTCCAAATCCATTGTCGAAAAATTTCATACTTTATATCCATGGAAAGCTGAAAAGATAAGCTATAACTTTCATGAAGACAACTTTGTCTAATTCTTCCTAAATTAATCTAGTTTTTCCCTTGAAGTCAGTATACAATTTTCACCGAAAGACTTGGAAATTTTCCCAAATTCACTTCCTCTAACGCAACTTAATTTTTAAACCATCCAACTACATTTCATCATTCATTCCTATTTTCTTATCCATAGCATCTCACTGATATGCAGTAATAATTCATATTCAAAATTTATCATCTTAACTTTCCCAAATATACCGAATTCCAACTTAAACTTATCCTTAATTAATTCATATTTCAACTCCACCTCATCCACACAAATTTACATTTCAACTTAACAATCATCAATTCACAAATCCATATTTCATTAACATCATAGAATAAGAGTTTACAAAGCTTTAATGGCATTCTAAGCCACATTACATCAACAATATTAAAAATTCGAAATACAAAAGATACAAAACCCCATAATTCTTGGCATACTTCCAAAGTCTTGTTTTTACATCAATCTAACTTAAAATACAAAAATATGCATAATCGAACGAATGGAGATGGGAGTGAAAGGGGGTGAGCTTGAAAGCTCGTGGGTAACAGTTTATAACAGAAAAATTAAGCAAAACCTTTGAAATGTTCATTTGTCAAATACAAAGTTCTTATTAAATTCATCAAAGTATCATTCTCAATTTCATAACTGAAATTCACAACCTTTAAATCATGAATGCATCAAACTTGTCAACATATCACGAGCACATAAGCACATCAAAATGGTTTAGAATGTTCAAAACAGAACATACTACACATTTTCCATAAGAGTCCTATGTAGCCGTAAATAAAACGTACTATCGCAATCCCACAAAATGGTCTTACTTAGCCGTGAACTTATGGGAGTCCGTAAGGAAGCTCTATGCCACTAGCGGGCAGGCGGGAGAAGCCTTTTTAATCAAGTGTACTTGACATACTTAAGAAACCAAACTAAACCCATATAACATGTATTTCATAACTTATAAACTTATTGCCCAAAATGACACTTTTTTAAACTTGATTTTCATGAACATGAGATATTTCAAAAACTATTTCTGAAAACATGATTTCATAAGCATGTATCTTTTCAAAAGAATCATTTTCAAATTCTTTTCACAAATCATCAACCCAATTCACATATCAAATATATAACAAATTCTCAATTCATTCAAAAGCACCAAATGCAACATTTATGATGCAATTTAAAAACGTTAAATTTCCTTGATTCAAAGAAAACATTTATTGGCTTATTAATTCTATTATAAACATATACCCACCTTGATTTCCTTTCTTTAAACTTTGCTAAAAAATGTCTCTCCCCTTGCTCTTCTTGCCTCCTTTGATTTCCTTTATCAAAGACAAAAATTCTCATATCAATAGGGATTCAAATTGGAGAACCCATAAGACATATTTGCTAAAATTGATCATAGAATCCTTAAACCCATATGTTTCATAAGCTATATGAATCAAAACCCTTTCAAAAATCCAAAGATTAAAATCCAACTTACCTTGAATCTTCACCAAATGAAGAGTTTTTTGGATCAAAAGAAGGCTCTAATCTTCCTTTTCTTTTTTCTTTTTCCCTTCTTGAGCAACTTCAAAATAACTCTTTAAGACTAAGAAAAATCAAAACCTAGCTTTTTCTTCTTTCTTTCCTCTCTTCTCCACCGAACTCTCTTCTTTCTCTCTTCTCTTGTTTCTTTTCTCCCAATTTCGTTTTTGCTTCTTCCTTAAAAAGCAAACCATCACTTCTTATTTCAATTTTGCCATTAATGATTCTAAATTGTCCATTTTGCCCTTCCTTATATGCCTTGTATCTTTTATCCTTAAGTGGTCTTTCGAAAATGCCCTTCAAGCAATCTTACTACCTTAACACTTTAATTCAATTTACCAATATCACATAATCTTGTTAACATTACCATAATAATAACTCCCAAAATAATTAAATCCATCAGAACCTCAAAATTCATTTAAATCATGTTTAACTAAAGAAAAAAATGGGGGCCAACATGTATCACTTAAAACATATCATGTACATTTAAGCATCAGAACATAACATTCAATTATGTATCATACTCGACAATTCAAAGATGCAGTGTGCAAACAAATAGCTCGAGAGTTCTGTGGAATGAAACTGATAAACCGAACTTTACACCGTGAACAAAATGAATTTGATTTTTCGGGATCTCGTGGCCTCAAGCAAACAACCGGGAGAAGGCTATAGGTCAACGTGCACGTGACTAACGAAACGTTCCTCTCTTGCCCAAACACAATCAAATTTCAATGCTTAACTCATTTCACACGCATTCATACTTTTCATGCTTTCTCATCTTTTTATTCATATAAAATGCCATGACATGTTTCAATAACATAGCTAGATCATAATTCATAAATCACAAAGCATTTTTAGCAATCACAATAATTCACTATCAAGCAAGTTAATATATAATACACATGCATTCAATTCAAGCAATTTAGCATATATGCACCAATAAGACAAACTTGCCCATGTTACACAATTACCATAAATATATTACCCACCTTGAATTCTTTGCTTAAAGACTTGCTCAAAAGTGCCTCTCATCTTGACCCTCTAGCCTTCCTTGATTCCCTTGATCAATGACAAAATTCTCATTCAATAGGAATACAATTTGAGGACCCATATATGTCATATTCACTAAGATGAATTCTTGATACTCAAACTCTTCCAAAAGTCCCAACCTTTGGGTCCATTGTCCATTATCATTACGATCAGGTAAATGAAGGAATTTGGTAACACTTCCTTCTAGAAAAATATTCCTCAGTATCTTAAATTTCTAGTGACACCAAAATCATTTAATTTAGTTCAATAATTAAAAATTTATACTCCAAACATTTTTGGACTATTCTTATGTTGAAATAGTATTCTATGCTCAAATTTTATTCAAAAATTGAAATTCTTAGAGATTGAATTAGAACTCAATTTCTTCAGACAAATTGTATCCCCATATCTCTAGTTTACTCAAAATTAAAAATCACTCAATTTGGATAACAACAAAAAAAGTTATGCTTAAAATACCGAAATATATTCAAGCTGTTTCCGAACAAACTTCGTCGCGGTGAGCCAAAAAGTTAGCCATGACAAACTTTGATTTTTTTCAATGTTGGTCGTGGCGAACTACAGAGTTGGATGTGACGAACCATGGGAACTTCGTTGTGGTGAATCAAAGAGTTGGCCACTGTGAACTTTCACAGAAACGTGACTCTTCTCCTATATTTTTTGGATTTTTACTCTATTCAACCTCATTTTACTTCTAACTATCACCAAAACATACTTCATTCGTCAAATCAAGAACAATGATGTTTATACTTACTTGTTTATCCAAAGCTTCTTCAATCACCATGAAACCCTAGCTTAGAAATCTCTAAAAATAAAAAATGATTCTTTATTTCTTTCTTTCTTCCAACATAAATCCCACACAAATCCATTTCTCTAAACCTTTTTCTAACAAAGCAAGAAGGAGAGATGATTACTTTAGCAAATCCTCTTCCTTCTTCTTCTTTCCATGTTTTCTTCGTATTTTCTCTTCTTCTCTCCCTCTCACAATGCTTCTCTTCTTTTTCTTAAACATGACCACGTTTTGGTCTTGTCCTTCCAAAAATACCCCTCCTCTCTTTTGGTCTTCCCATTTTGCTACTTCTTTCATTTACCTCCTAACTCCTTTAATCTTCTTAAACACCATATTAATTCTAACTTAATTCAAATCTTTCCATCTAATTTCAAATCTCTATTTATGTCTATCAAATTAATGACTCAATTCAAAAATAATGAAACAAGTAAATCAATAATTATTGAAATAAATTTCAGGGTCCAACAGGTTATGTGTGAGCATTTTCTTTGCAAGTCTTTGTATTGTTCCCACGCTTTATAAATCAATTCTCCATCACCCTGTTGAAAGTTTGTGATCTCTTTGATAATCTTCATAGTCTTGGTAAGGGAAAAGTACTTATCTAAGAAGACACAAACTAATTGGTCCTAAGTGGTGACATTAATCGGGTTGAGGGAGTATTATCAAACTTTTGCTCTATCCCTTAACGTAAAAGGGAAGAGTATCATTCTTACAGCATCCTTTGACATCTGTTAACAACAAAAGGTATCGCAAATTTCAAGGAAATTGATAATACTTGTGTTTGAGTCTTCATTCGTTAATCCATAAAATTGCACATTTTGTTTAAGCATATTTAGAAGGGTTGGTTTGATTTCAAAGGAATCTGCTCGCATGGGTGGCCTAGTTACGCCTTGATTGGTTGCATTGAAGCCTAGTCTCATGAAGTCCATAAGGACTCTCGATTGATGCCCTTTGTTCGCTCCTTGATCCAAATTTCGTTGAAACTCCTTGGCCGTTGTTACTTTTATAGTTTCTTCTTCTTCATGTCGAGTTCTTCTAATTGATGAGTGATGTGAAGCTCTACAGTTTCAGCTACGTGACTCAAACTTTTTGTAACTCTTGTGTTCATGTAAGAACACAAACACACACAAAATGGGAAGAAAAAAAAATTAAAACTAACCAAAACACCTTAGACTAAGAGAACTAAATTATTCTTCACCCTCCCCAACAATGGGGCCAAAAACTTGATTGTGTCCTTTGAGCTTTAAAATTTATAAGCCCTCAAATACCACAAGCGCATGGGCTGCAACTGTAATATAAAAGGTGTCGATCCCACGAGGAGGGAAACTAATCTAATTCTATGTTATCTAAGGCTAAGGAAATTGAAGTAATGGAAATAAAATCCACAAGAAAAGTAAATTTAAGAAACTGATTGGCAAGAGTTGTAATTCAGAAATTAACACAAAAATAAATGAAATTTTAGCAATGCAAAAATACAATAGAAATCAATCAAGAGAATTAACCAAGTTATGAAAAAGGGGATTTTAACTATTATTAATGCTAACCTAGTTGATTATGTGTTAATAGGAAGTCAGTTCTAGATGATCTTAAGGCTGATTACTCTCTCTCAAGTTATAACCATTAAACCCTAATTGGATAATGAAATTTGGAATCTCTCAATTAAGAAAAGACTTACAATCATAATTAGATCTCGAGCTTTTAATGGAATGGAACATAAATAGATGTAATATTAAAAAATTGTTGTTTGAGAGGGATGAAAGGATTCATAATGTAATATAGTGAAATGTTGTTTGAATGAAAGTTTTATAATGTAATATATTATAAAATTGTTTATCATTTTATATTCCATCTTAAACCCTCAAAATTGGAGGTTTTTCATTTTGACTGTTTATGTTTGGTTGAAGATTTATTAATGGAATGAAATAGAATAAAATGTAATGTTATTTTATCTTTTGAGAGGTGAGTTTATAATGGAATGAGATGGAAGATGAGAGTTTCATATTATATCCATTTCAATCCTAAACAGTAAAAATGAAAACTTACCAACTTCTCCAAATGAAAAATCTTGTCCAAAATGATTTGTCTAGCTCCATCGGTAATGGGAAACTAATATCCTCGTGGTTTGATGGCTGGTCGGGTTAGGGATGAGATGCAACTTCCAGTATGGAAATTAATTCACCCAGGAGCTAATTCTTCTATGAATTTTCTCTATAATAGGATTGCATTTAAGGAAAGAAAGTCTTTTTGTTGAGATTGACAGATTCAAGTACAGCAGAAGTGGAGCTTTTTCGATTATCCCAGTTATAGAAGCAACATGCAAAGCCATTCAAGAAGCACCTTTTGAAATTATGAACTAACTTTTATTGAGGTTGATTTGTAATTCAGAGACTTCTTTAAATTTATCAAGAGCCTTCATATAGCTGTATATAGATTCCACTTTTGCATTGTAAAAAAGAATGCTTTCGTCTTTTGTACCATTATTTTGTATATGTATTTGTAATCTAAAAATTCAAAATAGATATTTTTAAAACACGAATTTGTATGTGTGCTTTGAAAATAGATGGGTTGTAAATCAAATAGCGTCACCCGAACTTAAATTGGAATTGAAGACCTTTAGATTATGTTTGATTGGACGTAAAGTTTTTAATAAATTAAACATAAATAGATGTAATATTAAAAAATTGTTATTTGAGATGGATGAAAGGATTCATAATGTAATATAGTAAAATGTTGTTTGAATGAAAGTTTTATAATATAATATAATATAAAGTTGTTTATCATTTTACATTCCATTTTAAATCTCAAAATTAGAAGTTTTTCATTTTTACTGTTTATGTTTGATTAAAGGTTTATTAATAGAATGAAATAGAATAAAATATAATATTATTCTATTTTTTGAAAAAAAAGTTTATAATAAAATAAGATAAAAAAAGAGAGTTTTATATCATAACTCATTCTATCCCAAGTAAATATTTTTTAATATTATATCCGTTTCATTTCTTTATTAACCATTTCATTTTATTTCATTCTATTAAAAGTTTTAATTGCAACCAAAGACCCAGCAATTACACAGTAATACTAACAAACAGTTTATTTTTAATATCGTCGGCGTCTTTCGTTTCACCGGAATTGCCTTTCAAACCCTAGACCAGACTCCCCACAATGATTCTCCGAACTCCACCTAACAAGAGGTCTAAAACTTCCGTCGAAAGCCCCCCGCCCCCCGCCTCCGATAATCGTCTTGTCATTTACGAGAACCAGCCTCTCATTACTTCTCCTCCTCCGGATTCTTCTCTTCCCCCTCCTCCCACCACTTCCGATCACATGCTCTGCACTTATCAATGCCGCCAAATGGTAATAATCCTTCTCAATTTTCTCCAAATGACCTCCCTTTTCTCTTTGATTTTTGAATTGTTTGCTATTCATTTTTTAGGTGAAGTCGGAATTTCTGGACGCCTTGAGAAATGCAGAGAAGCAAGTTCAGGAATATCAATCTAAATTGGAGGCATTGAATGAAAACTTCTTCAAAGTCGGTAGGTTATCGCTTGAAAAAAATTCCTGTAATAAGGAACTCTAATTACTGGATGTTGTGAATGGAATCGTTTTACTGGAAAGGCTAAATTCTTGAATTAAGTTTTACCTTTTGGGCAGAAACTGAGAGGAAGAGATTTCGAGATCAGTTTCTGTATACAGAGCAAGAACTTGCTGCTGCCAAAGGACGTGAACATGCACTGCAAGAACAACTTTTGAAGGAGATTAATGATTCCCAATGCAGGTTCAAGAAGCAACTGGAATCACATAGTAAACTTGAGGTACACTGTGTGGACTTGTTTTCTTTAATGTATGTGTATTTGTTATAACTAAGTTAGATGAGATATGTTACTTTCTTGAGTAGAGTATGCTTGCTATTTTAGGTCAGAGCCTATTGGGCTGATGGTCATTTGGTGTTTAACATTTTGGCTATGGGGCTCTTGTTTGCTAGGAAACTTTTGTAATTTTGTTTCATAATCATGGTCGTGCATGATGTGACCAACCATAGTACATATATTTTGACCAACCATAGTACATGTATTTTAGTTGTTCTCCTAGATTCATTGCTTCATAATTTGAGCCAATGAGTGTGGAGATAGAAGCCTCATCGAATTTTTCATGTAGTATGCATATGACCATCATCAAGTAGATTGGTCAATAATCCATCAACATGATGATTGTAGAAAAAAAATTCATCCATATTCCTTAATTAATCCAGATCTTTGCTGTGTACAATATCATGTAGAGATATAGGAAATTGGCATCCTTTAAGTCCTTAACTACCCAAAATTATTATTGTACATATATCCATCATAAGTGAGAAACTTCGCCATTCCTAGTGCATTCACCGTTGCCAATACTAGCATAACTATTGTTTATGGGTGAAATATTGAGATCATCAATTAGCTTGTCTTTGCTTTCAAAATTCTTACGAGAAAGGTACAAGCATATGAAAATATGATTTAATTTTGTTCTTATGATAAGGTACAAGCATATAAAAATATGAATTTTAATTTTAGTTTCAACATCTTCATCTACATTGATTATCAAATAGTAGATGAGATCCTGTAGGTAAATCCTTAGTGTAAAGTATCTAGTTTTTAGTAATGACAATTGAATATTAAAATTTTACTCTAGTTCTTAATTTTGTGAGACAACCATAATTTTAAGTATTTTTGTTGCCTTTGCTCTTTTTGTTTGTGGCAACCTCTCTCTCTTTCTGTTTCTAACCCACCCCTTTCAAATTTTAATGACCTCCTGGTCCCATTATGATATCAGGTAACACTTGAGAGTGAAAAGAACCTTCGCAAGAACGCCGAGTCCATCGCAGCTTCTGCAGAAGAAAAAGAAAAAGGTTTAGAGAGAAAACTTAGCCATCTTTCTGAAAGCACAGAAAGGGAGAAAAAACGTCTGAATAATGAGCTTGCGCAGCTAAAAGCAGAATCAAAATTTTCTGTTTCAAAAATAAGGGCAGATGTTAGTAGCTCATGGATTTTGTTTATATTATTATTAAGCACAAGTATTGATAAGACTGACACTTCTATTTTTGGTAGCTTGAGAAAATGGAATTGAGAGCTATAAATGCTGAGAAAGAATCAGAACTCATGAAGGAGCAGTTGGGAGATTTGAAAATGCAACTTGATGAGGTACATTAATCTTTTATGTTTTCTTGCTTTGATGACTTGTATATATTTACTAGCAAGCTACTTTAGTTTGGTTTCAAGGGGATGCTCCTTCAAAATCTCATTGGCAGTGTGGTCATATAATTGATAATATTTCCATTCTTCTCTTCAGTGTTTGATCCAAAAAATTGAATTGGAAAAGAAATTATCAAGTTCTGCAAACCAAGAATGTTCCTTTACTGAGAGCAATAATTTGGTTAAACATCTGCAAGAAGAGCTTAGGAATTTTGTAAGTTGGTCTCTCCTTATTACTCTTATGTTTTTACTTCAGGTTTCTTTTGATGTAGTTGAAGATTTTTGTTGCAGTTATCTAGAATGTCTTCAGTTTTGAAGAAGGGACTTGCAACATTCATTTATTGAAATGATTAATATCATTAAAAAACCATTCTCCTTTAAATTCTTTGAGCAAATTATATAAATTTTATCTGATGAATGTTGGCTAAGGAGTTCTAGTAATTTTGTTGAATTTCTTTTAGCTTGATTTCTTTGCTCATAGTTGATAAAATCCAACTCTACAAGTATAGAGGGGATTGAACATAAATAAAACTAATGTATTTTTCAAAGTTGTTTGGGTTTTGAGGTTTGTAGATTGTCGCCAGTGTGAGGCTTTTATTCTTGGTATTCATTTGTTATATACAACTAGATATCCACTCGCTGTAGTTAATAATGCAAAGTTGATTTAAATTTGGACAAAAATTGTTAATAAGATGTGCCAAGGATTGTAGAGCGACCTGGGTTTCAAGTTTTTCGTTCTTGATTTTGTTTTCTTATGCATCATATTCTTTGTTTATTTTTGTTAATCCATTCTTGGAATGTCATGCATTTCGTGTAAGTACAACATTGCATGGAAATATACGATATTGTACTTCTTGGATTGCTGTTGAATTTCTAAGGACATTGCATCATTTGTCCTTCAAGCAACATGTGCAAGTACATTGAATAGTTGGAGGGTTCTATTCAAACTAGAGGCATGCAAAATCTTACTCATTCTCGTCTTTTTAAGGAAAACAATAACACCCAATGAAATATGATGAGTTCCTAACAATTTAGCGCAAATGAGGAAATTGACAAGCCAACAATCAAAGTAATTCATCAAAATTGATCTCTCATCCCATTAAGAAAATGATATTTAATTGCTAGGGATTTTTTTTGGAAGATTTTATAATACACCCTTAATGTTTGTTGCAAAGTATTATTTTGTAATGTGAGTTGCTTTCTAGCTAGTCATGTAATTTATGTATTATAACTTTTTACCAGGAGTTTGAAGTGAGAGAAGCAAGAAAGTTGAAATCTTCATATGAAGACATTCATCTTTTAAAGGAGAAATTGTTGGAAGAGAAGAGCCGCAGTGAAAGAGCAGAGTCAGAGTTATCTAAGTTCCAAGAACTTGAGCTGAATATGAGGAAGTTGGAGGATGAGTTGTTTTCTTGGAAGTCAATGATTAAAGACATCCCAGATGTGTCAAGTTTTGATGAAATACCTTTTAAGATTGCAACTTTACAAAAGTATAATTTATATTTTGACTTATAATGTCCAGAATCCTTTATTATCCTTTTAATGTTTTTCTAAAATTGTTGTTTGAGTTGAAAGATGGAAAAGGTTATGAATATCCTAATAATTGATAAACTTTTTGCATAACAAGCAAATAGTTATTGCTTTGATGCTGCAATTCCGTTATGCTATTACTTAAAGTTAACCATAGTATTAGAACATAGAAGATACATATAACTTTGTATTTATTTTTCTCTTCATGGGATTTTCTATGGAATGCAGAGAGGTAATTGATTACATGATGAAGATGGGCGAGGCAAATGCACGCTTGAAGCAAATGGAGGTGGCTTTGGAAACAACTCAAATTGCAAAGCAAAATGCTGAAATTGAGGCTGCTTTAACTAAAGAGAAGGCAGAAGTGTTGGTGTCAGAGATAAAACAGATGGAATTGTTGGTAAACTTTAATTCAAATAGAAAGTGTGCTATATATAGTTTTGTATTTCATCTTCCTCTACCTTTTCTATTCTTAGATTGTCTGGATTGACCCTTTCCTCACAAGTGCTTTGTGGAGTTGAAAATGATCCCCTTTTACATTAAAAAAAACTTTGAAGTAAAATAAATTATTGATGTCATTTAAAGTAATAGAGTAATCCATATGTAGAAGTGCGTGTAAGGAAGACACTTCTGCCAAATTTGCTTTCTTCTTATAGCTAGTAGCTACATGAAAGTCCAAAAGGGTGATAGTTTGACTAGGGAGAGAAGACTAGTAATTTTTCATGTGTAAATGGAGTGTTCAAAATTTTCTTTTGAATAATTTTTTCTCCTTTGTCCTATTGTTTGTGTTCCTAGTTTGACTCGGGTTTAAAGCTATAGTACATTGGACATATGCAAGCATTAATAAATTTTATGATTCCAAGAGTTAATGTTGCAATTACAGATCAAAATCAAGTTTCCTTTTCATGGGGTTGAATCTGCAATCACTTTGCTCATCTGTTTTTTTAATCTAAGAATATCTTTTAATTGCCTTTCCTTTTTTCCCTATGACCTCTTCCAATCACTTAGCTTTTACTTCCTTCACACCCCCTTCGGCTTGCTGAAAAGACATTACTTGTCTTAGTGACATCTCCCCTCTACTATTTATTAATTGCTTTTGGTGCATTTTATGGATGTCTTGTTCTCATCATTTGTATTCAAGGATGCTTTTTCTTTACAATAGCAATCATCATCAACTGCTTGGTTCAATAACTTTTAGGTTTTGTTGCATCTTGAGCCAATATCACTCTTGGCTAAGTGCTTCTGATGTTTGAATGTTTCTTCATACCACTGGTAAGTAGAAGATTTTTTTTTTTTGGCTTGGAAAACTAATCTGCAATGACATATGCATGTATAGAACATATCTCTTACCTAACTACCATGATCCATATTAAATGTTTGGTACCATCTCATATTAAATGTTTGGTACCATTTTTACTTTCATTTCTTTTTGTGTATATTTGTTTGTGTGGTGTGTGTGTTCCATTGTGTTTCTATTGCTAAGTTTATAAAGGTATAGCTTGATACTTGCAGATTTCAACAGTTACTCAAGAGAGAGATAGATTGAAGTATGTTGTTAGTGAATTAAAGAGGTCCAGTAGTGAGCAAACAGGGGATCAAGCATCCAATGTTGCTCTTCTTCAGGTCTTGGAATTAGGACTCTTCTTTTTTTCATTTCCCCCTTACTTCTCTCCTTAGTTCTAATGATTTTTTCTGATTATCTTTCTCAATTATGTGCAGGATTGGGAATCAACCCTTACAAAGAAGGAGCATTGTCTCAAAGAATTTGAGAGTAGCTTACGTGAACAAAAGGAAGTGAATAACCGTCAACTTGATGAAATAAAATTGCTCAATGAGAGACTAAATAATGAAGCCAAGAGAATTAAATCATTGGAGAGGGAGGGTGATAGACTTCGTTCAGAGATATCTTTATTGGAGTCCAAGGTAGGCTCAAAAGTATTGTGAGAATTGGTGAGATTTTTCATCTTATAATTTGAACTTAATTATAAATTGACTTTCTAGCGGTAATTGCATAATGAGGTTGGTATCAATATTCCTGTATTTATCGCATCTTGTATGATGTTCATGTTGATGTAATCACGTCACAATACTTCCATGTTCCTATATAGATATAGTTTAGTTCTATGGTATACCTCTCTAGACATTGGAATCTCTCCCTTCCTTTTGTTGTTCTATATATTGAGGGCATAATTTGATACTTGAAAAAATTTTTATAAATAAGTTTGAGGTCATTAATTTGATTACTTATTCATAGCAAGGACGAGTATTATCAATATTTTAACTTAACTACTTGACCATTTGCTAGTATTTTTTATTATCTCAAGTCATTGATGTAGTGTATTACTTGTAATGTTCACATCCTAAGGAATTTGTGTGGTCCTTAGAGGTATGTTCTGTTCTCAAGAGCCATAAGGACTTCAGTTTGAATTCTAATGGCTTGTTGGATAAAAAATGCTTTGCAATTGAATGTTTTAGTTTGAATTCTAATGGCTCATTGGATAAAAAATGCTTTACAATTGAGTGGTTGAAGCTTATCTATGTCTTTTTGGTGAAAGGTTGGGAACAGTTCTTCTATGGTTATTAACTAAAGGGCATAATGCCTCATACCTTCTTTTCTCAGAGGCTATAAATTGATGCTATATTGAAATGTGAGACAAAATAATGAATTCTTTTCATAATAAATAATTTAGGATTATACGTTTATATACACCTCAAAGTAGAGACAAAAAAAAAAGAAACAATTTCTAAGAATATAAATTAATCTCCAAGAATTCTACACTCATCTAGGAATGGAAAACAATCTCCTAGGATGCCACCCTATTAGAACAATCTCTTAGGATCCCATATTCTTTGGAATATCAAGAATTTACTTTCTTAAAATATTATATGATACTTTCCCTCAAACTAAGGAATAGATGTCTGTTGAGATACTAAAATCTGTAAAGGATGTATTAAAGACTAGTTGGTAAACTCATATATCTTGCTCGCACTCGGCTAGACATAGCATACTTGGTAAGCATGATCTGTCAATTCATGCATGATCCAAGAGAGCCTCATCTTCAAGCCGCTTATAGGGTGCCACATTACTTGAAAGGCAGTCTAGGAAAAGGAATTTTGTTCAAGAAAAACAATACTCTTGCTCTAGAAGCTTACACCGATGCTGACTATGCAGGTTCCATAGTGGATAGAAGATCAACTATAGGTACTGTATGTTTCTTGTGGGAAATTTGGTAACGTGGAGGAGCAAGAAGCAAAATGTGGTGGCAAGGTCATTCGCAGAATCATAATTTAGGGCTATTGTTGACGGATTGTGTGAACTACTATGGCTGAAGATTATTGTAGATGATCTGAGAGTCAAATGGGATGGCCCTATGAAACTCTATTTTGGCAATAAGTCAACCATCAATATTGCTTATAATCCTATACAACACAATAAGACAAAGTATATTGAGATTGATAGACATTTCATTAAAGAAAAATTGGAAGAAGGGTTAGTGTGTATGTTTTATGTTCCATCAGAACATCAAGTAGCTGATGTTTTAATAAAGGGGCTGAACAGTTCAAGTTTTTATGATCTTGTATATAAGTTGGGAATGGAAGACATCTATTCCTCGGCTTGAGGGGGAGTGTTGAGATACTAAAAACTATAAATAGATTATACTTAGATATAGATAGGCTGTAAATAGATAAGATAAGTTTGAAATCCCTTTAATTAAGGGATTACATTAGATAGCTTTAGATAGCTTTCCAGATTTAAATTCCTACTTGTAATGTCTTATATATGGCTGTATACTCCTATCAATATATGAGAATATAGGAAAATTCTTTCCCACAATGTCTTCCATTCCCAGCCTGGAAATAATATCATACAAACTTGAACTGTTCGCCCCCATTGTTAGAACAATAGCTAGTTGGCTTCGTAATGGAGCATGTGATATGCATACAGGTTCTTCCTCCAGTTTATCCTTGATGAAATGTCTATCAATCTCAATGTGCTTTGTCTTATCATGTTGAATAGGGTTATAAGCAATAGGTTTAGAGCTGCATTGGACCTTTCCACTTAACTTTCAAGTCTTGTAGAATAATCTTCAACTGTTACAACTCACAAAAGTTTTGAGTAATTACTTAGAACTTTGATTCTGAGGATAATTTAGCCATAACATTTTGTTTCTTGCTCCTCCAAGTCACCAAATTGCCTCCAAAGAAAGTACAATAAATTGTGGTTGATCTTCAGTCCACTATAGATCCTACATAGTACACGTCAGTATGGGCTTATAGGGTGAGATGATTATTCCTTTTAAACAAAGTTCTTTTCCTTGGATTTCCTTTTAAGTAATGCAGCACTGTCTATGTAGCTTTTAAATGCAACTCTCATGGATCATGCATGAATTGATTAATTATACTTATTGAGTATGCTATATTGGGTCGAGTATGAGCAAGCTATATGAGCTTGCCTACTAGTCTTTGTGCATCTTTCTATCAACAACTCATTCTTTTTTTGCTTCTGCAAGTCTATGATTTGGGTCCATTTGGGTAGAGACCACTTGGCATCCAATCTTTCTATCTCCTTCAAGAGATAAATCACATACTTTTGTTCAGACATGAAAATTCATTGCATAAAATATGCCACCTCAATACCAAATATGAACTTCAATTTCTGAAGCTCTATCTTGAATTTATCGACCAATTGTTACTTCATTTCTCCTTTTTCTTTTTCATCATTTCCGTTTATAATAATATCAACATATACTAGAAGTACATTTACCGCCCCTATGACTGTGTGCTTGATGAAGAGAGTGATCAACTTGACTTTGTTTAGATCTTGGCCGTTTCATAACTTTAGCAAGTCTAGTAAACCATGTTCTAGAAGATTGCTTCAATCCATATGGGCCTTTTTCAGCCAACAAATTTTTTTAGTCATGTTTTCTTCAAAGCCTAGTTGAATGTTCATGTCAATTTTTCATCTAGATCTCCATAAAGGAGAAATTCTTCACATCATACTGCAGAGGTTGCTAATCAAAGTGACTTGCCAAAGATAACAAAATCCTCATAGTATTGACTTTTGCCATTAGGGCAAATGTCACTTGCTATTCAATTCCATATGTTTTGAGTGATACCCTTGAGCTACTAACCATGCTTTATATCTCTCTAGTGATTTGTTGAATTTATATTTCAATTAATCAACTATGTTCCTCCCCTTTGGTTTATCATTAATCTCCCATGTCCTATACTTCTCTAATGCATCCTTGTCCTCTATCATAACATTTCTCCATTTCCTTTTTGACAATGCCTCAGAAACAGTATTAGGATTAGAAATGGTATTTAGACTTGCGATGAATTTTTTTCTGGGTGGTGACAAGTGTTTAAGTGATGTATAGGAAGGTGGGATTCATCTGTGCGTGTTTCAACTGACTGTGTATGTAAAGGAGGATCAAGTCTTAACATGGGCTCATTTCAAGAGTTTGCATTGGATTCCTAGACTTGTTTCAAGTCTGGAACAATTGCTCTTCTTAAATGCACTTCTAAATATTTTGGAAAATCTTGAGTAACATGGATGGACACGAGATTTTTGTGTTTTTTGGGACAAACTAGATTAGATGACAGGAGGGGGATTTTTGTATTTTCTGGGATGCACACAGGACTTGAAGTTAAAGACGAGTTTGTGACAGATGCAAGAATGTCAAATGGTCCTAAAACACCAAAAGATACCATCTTCCATCATTGATGTCTTCTCTTGAAGATAGGACTTGACAAAAAATGATTTTTCTTCAATGAAAGTGACATTAGATGTGATATATAACTTTCATGATGAAGGGTTATAACACTTGTACCCTTTTTGTGTAGGTAACCTAGAAAGACACATTTGATGGTATGGGGATCTAACTTTTCTCTGTGTTGATTGTGAATATACACAAAGGCAGTGCAACCAAATACTCTTGGAGTAAGCCCATTTGAGGTCCTAAAGCTGGGATGATAGATATTAAGGGTTTCCATGTGACTTTCATTGTCTAACACATGTGAGAGAAGTCTATTTACCATATGTGTGGCAATTAGAACTGCCTCTCCCCAATAAAATTTAGTAACATTCCCTTCAAAGAATAGAGCTTGAGTTACATTAGTAAATACCTATTTTTCCTCTTAGCTTCCCCATTTTGTTGAGATGTCAACACAAGATGATTCATCAATAATTCCTTTTTTTTTTAAAGTAGGGTGACAAAATCTTATTAAAACAATCCCTGACATTGTCCATCTTAAGCTTTTAATCTTAACTCCAAATTGATTTTGAATCTTGTAATGAAAAGTAGGAATAACAATTGTTTGAGTAAGAAAAGCCATGTAATTTGAGCACAATCATCAATCAAGGAGACAGACCAACAAGCCCTAGGAATATTAGGAACAATAGAGGACCCAAATATCACCATGAATGAAATGAAAAGGATGAGGACTTCTTTTAGTAGTAATAGGAAATGTTATACGAGTATGTTTACCAATTCAGAAATTTCACAATAAAAATTGAGATATCTAATCCTTTGAATAAATGTGAAAACATGAATTTTAAAATTATAAAAATGGATGACCAAGGTGTTAACGGTAAAGTCAAATGACATCTTTATTTGAAGTATCAAGAAATGATATGGACAAATTATTCATGACTTTTTTATAAGATTCAAGATGACAAAGACCGTTCCTTTCCTTAACAAGTCTTGTCCTCCTCATCGAATTTTGTTTCTAAAGAACACAATAATAAGAGGAGAAATTTTTTTAAGTTTTTTGAATAAACACAAGGTTGCTGGATAGTTTTGGCACATGAAGAGCATATTTTATACAAAGAGAAGATGGAATATATAATCCTATTCCTACAATAGTAGCTAAAAAACCATTGACCACTAGAATCTTCCTATTACTAGGCATGATATGCACATATGAAATAAATGTGTGGAGCGAGTCATATGGTCTGCAGCACCAGAATTAGTTATCCGAGTATCGGCATAATATTTGTCTGAGGCATTCATGTAAAGAAAAAATAAGGGCTTACCTGAGTGTGCCAAAGAACCAGCTTTAGAGGAATTTTCGAGAAATCTGAATCAATGCCTCAGTTTCTTAATTTCATAACTACTAAAAGCCCTTTTATTCGAATCTCGAACGATCTCAGATGCACACATATTAGGTACAAGAAAAAAACAGAAGACTAATGTCCCAAGAAAAATGCCACAATGAAGGCTACTTGAAGAACTCCCAACAAAAAACCGTAGGATTCTGATACCATGATAGAAAATAGAAGGGAGAATGAATTGTCTTCTTACCAAATGGTTTAGGATTACACATTTATACGCACTTTAGAGTAGGCAAAAAAAGAAAAAGAAACAGTCTCTAAGAATAGAAATCAATCTTCAAGGATTTCACATCTTCTAGGAAAGAAAAAGTCCCCTAGGATTCCACTCTCTTACGAGAAGAAGACAGAATTGTAGAATTTCATAGTCTCCTATTAAAGGAGAATAATCTCTTAGGATCCCACATTCTTCGGAATATCTAGAAATTGACCTTCCTAAAGTGACATACAACTAATATATAACTCAACAAAATGACTTCCTCTTCAAAGAATATAATTGGGAAGAAAAGGTCATACATGCTAGTAAAGATCTTTCCACATAGCCTAGAGAATAATAGCTTGTGACACCACGAGACATACATATCAAAACAGTTCATCTATCTATTGTATAGATTACCTTCCATGTTTTATACAGCAGATGTAGATGCTAATACTTCCAGTTAGGAACTTACCCTGCATTCAGCTTTCTTGCCAATAATTTTATCTATATAAGCAGATTTATGGTCCTCAGGGTTGTGATTAACTCTATTTTTTTTATTGATATTGACAATAATAGAATTAGTAATAAATCAAAGTTATTCTTTTTTTGTAAGAGTTCATTACATACTGAAGTTAGTCGGAATAATGCCTTGTGATGCTTGCGAATGTGTCTTCTTTGTGAATCTAGAAAGGCTTTCATCTGCTTTTCACTTTTTAAAGGCCGCCTGAATTTATGAGTAAAAGTTCAGTGGTGCTTGTTAGTTTTTTTTTATGATTAATACACTCCATTTTATACCCTTTTTCATTGACTATGCCAACACAATCATTATTCTTCCCAGCTTGGTCATGGCGACTACTCTGCTGCAAATACAAAGGTGTTGAGAATGGTTAACACCCTATTAGTTGATGGTGAGGCCAAACAGACTATAGAGGCGTTACAACATGAGTTGCAGAAGACAAAAGAGAAATTACAAGCTGTTGAAGAACTCAAGAGTCAGTCAGGTGTGAAGCAGTCCAATTTGAATAACTATTGTGTGCTTTTCAGGCTCCAAACCTATTTCTCTCTTTGTTTGTTGTAAAATTCAAATTAGTGTTCTAGTTGAATGATAAAGAAAAGTTGTGAGCTTTTACTTGTGCTGTGAGCATTTGTTGATACCATTTTGCGGAAGCAATGTAGAACATCAAGGATGTGGAAAAACAAATCAATAATTGTAGATGAGGAGATCATATCCTTTTCCCCTCTGATTTTTAAGTAAGGATGATAATCATGAGAACGTTTAGCTACAGATTGGCTATCTGAACTTCACCAAGTATTCATTGGTGTTCTGCAACAGTTTCTTAAGCAATACTCTCTTCTCAGTTTAAACTGTAATTGAGAAACTTGATTGTCCTGGCCAGAAAGGAAGAGATATTCATACTTTGAAGAGATCAAAACATAAAATTGTGATTGTTTTTCTTCTTAATTGTGCATGTAATCTCATGGAGACCTCAATATGTTTTTTGGTTCAGTTGGTGGACTAGGTGATGCTGAGAAGTTGGTAGATTCATATATATCTGGGAAAATATTGCAGTTAAAGGAACAGATTGCAACCCTTGAAAAACGTGAAGAGAGGTATGTATCGTATGTAAATTGTCACTAATTTTGCCTTTTCAACTTTGATTGAATTCTGTTGAGATTGAACTTCTAAAACGTCATGCTGAATCAGGTACAAGACTGTTTTTGCTGATAGGATTTCAGTTTTTAGGAGGGCCTGTTGTGAACTTTTTGGTTACAAGGTATATATATTCTTTTTCTACCTGGACTTCAATATCTAATTGTGCTGTTGCGAGTGTCGTTTTGGCCTCAAAACATCATTTCTGATGTTTAACTGGAGGGAAGTGGCTTGGATATTGATATGGATGAAGGGAATTGGTTCACTATTTAGCAAATGATAATGCTTATGATGATCATGATTATGGTTTGAATTTTAGACTTTAAGATACTGAAATACATAAAGAACTCATGTAAACGAGTAGCATTACATCTATAGTTTAAAATTTGATGATGCTATACTAATATATGTTTTTTATCATCCATAAGAAAATCATCACATTTTTAATGTTTCTAGTATTCAATACCTGTAGGTTCTTAATATAATTCACTCCATGAAAATTGATATGTTAGTGCTCATTTAGGAGCACTAAAACTCATATCTATTTAGAGTCAGAATCGTGAACAGGATCGCAAACTCTTATCTATTTAGAGTCAGAATCCTGAACAGGAAGGCAAGAAAACTTGGAGATTTGATCTGATACCATGGAACATGACTTAAAAGACTTCAGAACTTGAGAATAAAAGGTGAAAAAATGCCCCTCGATTGGTGAAATTTCTTCAGAATTTAATGGGTTGATAGCTGTTACAGAGATCTAAAAATGAGTTAGTACTATTATGTTATATATCCTGTATAGTAATACTTTGTAGGTATCCTATATTTGACCAGTTTAAGTTCCTAGTTTGGAGTACTACTATTTGCTTGTATTGCCTATTGTTATTAACAGATGTTCAAAAATTAATAACATATTATTTAACTGTATAGTTTCTATTTTACATGAATAAACAGTGTCTTAGATGATCATTAATGAATGATGAACCGTATAATCATTTTATTGACATGTTTTCTTTATTTTGAAGTTTTTGTTTTATTTTGCGTTGAAGATTTTTGTTTCATTTCAACTTGAATGTTTGGTGTTCCTGTTAGGAACCTCTAGCTTAATAGGCTAGAGATTAGTATATTATTGATAGTAATCAGTGTTCTACACTGATATTACAAGGTGAATCCGGAGATCACCTCCTATACCAGAGCAGTAATGCTCCTCAGGAAGAATGTTGATTCTCTCTGTCTATATTCTTAATCTTATCTCCTGTCTACCTTCTCTCTTCTCTCTCCTCCTTACATAATATTCCCCTCCTCAGGTACATTCGATTCCCTAACTACTTTGCCACCTCAGCATAACTAATTGCCCTCCTGCCCACTGTACCTTCTTCTATAATACATCTTCCACACTACCGGTTTATTCCATCTCCTATTGTCCCTCTCATTGTCTAAGTCATCCTCTCCCCTATAGGTTCTATCAGTTCCTCCCTTCAGTTTTTTTTGTTTCATTTAATCTTGAAGATTTTGTTCAGATTTGCCTTTGAGCATTTTCTTTTTTATAACTTTAGGGAGGGGAGGTGTCGACGCATAAATTGATTTCATTATAGACTTCAAGGACTAGTTTGTCATGTTTTAACTCCTCTCAAGTGACACGAGTATGAAGGTTGCAACCCTTGTTGTATTGTTTCTTTAGGATTTTGATACCAAGTAAGAAAATTCTTATTAGTTTGTTGGATAAATTTTGCTGCTGACCAGGAAAAGCTGCTTTTAATTTTTTGGGGAATTTCAGTTTTTTATGTTGATTGGGCATAGACAGTTTGTAGGAAAACCTAATTGGAAAGGAACTTGGAAGAATTTTGACGATGAACTTATGAATGTCTTTATATGGGTGCTCCTAATTGAGGGGAAGTGTTAAAGAGATTTAGTATTAATTAGTGTTATTATATTATGTATCCCGTATAGGACTATTACTTTGGTATTTTATGTTTGAATATTTAGGTTTCCTATTTTTGAATATGACTGGTAGCCTGTATTTTCCTTCTATTATAGGCAGATGGGGAAAATCTAGTGAAGAACATGTTATTCTATTTTCTATTTTTCTCTTGAATGATCGCAATTTAGACCTTAGATCACTTTTCTTAAAATCTGAGCTTGCATACCCTTGATCTAGTTTCCAACTCTTTTTCATTTTAAAATACTGTAGGCAAAAGCTTTAGCTGATGCTTGTATCACATTCTTTGCAGATTGTAATGGATGAACACCAGCGATCTAATGGAATCCCAGTTACTCATTTTACCCTTCAATCTGTTTATGCTCAAAGTGAGGATGAAAAGCTTGAATTTGACTATGAGTCAGGGAATACCAACATTTTGGTAAGAAACTAGATTATGCTCTGCAATGGTATCTAATACGCTAAAAAATGATTATTACCTCATGGAACTTGTCATGTTCCAACTGTGTGCATAGCATGTGGAATAAAATCTTTCATGCTGCATGAAGTCCTAGGAGTATTTACTTTCATGGTAGATCTGTTATGATTGTGCAACAGGGAGCACCCTGCACAGATGTATTCTAGCCTGTGTATGTGTTAGTTCCTGTTGTGGGAAATAATTTTCATATAGTCTCATATATTGAATAGGAAGTATACAGCCATATATAGGACATTACAAGTAGGAATTTAAACCTGGAAAGCTATCTAAAGCTATCTAATGTAATCCCTTAATTTAAGGGATTTCAAACTTATTCTATCTTATCTATTTACAACCTATCTATATCTTAGTATAATCTATTTACAGCTGTTTAGTATCTCAACACCTGTTGATTGCATTTCTTTTATAAAGCAGGAGCATTTTTTAGTTCTTCTAGACTAGATAAATTTAGTACCATAATAAGAATTTAAATGCAGGAGCATTTTTTAGTTCTTCTAGACTAGATAAATTTAGTACCATAATAAGAATTTAAATGCTTGTTTTTCCTTTTGTCTTGAAATTTCTACAGGTAAATGGTTACACTTCTCAGCCAGAGATTTCTCGTCAGGTATGAGCAATTGTTGTCCTGCCAATTGCCTTTGCTGGAAACCTAATACATTGCACACGTGCACTTTCTCCTGCACATCGTAAGGGAATTGGCAATAGCTTTCTGAGAATGTATACAACCATATACCATTGTTTCTCTGAATTAGTTTTTTGTGTTATATGAGGAAAAATATGCTGCTAAAATTCAGTCTTGTTTATGGATGGAATGATCATGACTGGAAACAATGAAAAGTTTAGCTTCAAGGAAATTAGGTCCTCTGAGAGTGCAAAAGAAAGGATTATGGTCTTCTTTTGCAATTGATTTGGAAATGAGCTTCACCCCCTTGTCATACTTGCAGATTTTGACGAGTTCTTTTGAAATATGAACTGAAAAAAGATTAGGAAAGAAAGATAAACTTAGGATTTACATGGTTTATATGTAGACACGAAGATAATAAAGGTTACATCTTTCTTATTAGGCTTACACGAGTTATGATTTATAGAGAGGAATGATATACATATTTGTTAATTATATCTTTGGATTTACAAAATTATATCGTCATACTTAGGTGCTTACAATGAAATAATAAATCTTAAAATATTCTCATGTTTCCCTGCAAGTTAAAGAGTATAGATGCTTCAACTTTACAATCAATTAAAGCCAATATATAACTCTTCTTGCTTAGAAACAGATTGTGAACAGATGCCTAAAACTCTTCTTTTGGGAAGAGATTCATGAAACCAACAATATTGATTTCGGGAAAAGATGTCAAACTAATAACATACAATTCTTCTTGCATAGAAACAGATTGTGAACAGATGCCTAAAATTCTTCTTTTGGGAAGAGATTCATGAAACCAACAATATTGATTTCGGGAAAAGATGTCAAACTAACGACATACAACTCTTCTTGCTTAAGAAGAGATTTAATGAGATACACAATTGCAGTTGACTCTATATATATAAACTAATGCTAAGAAAATGTTTTAATATGAGCTTGTCAGTATAGGATTACAAATACACATTCAATGTTAATCAATTAATGCAATGCATTAATTGTTTCAATACATGTAATTAAGTATTTTTGTGATAATTTGAAGAGGGTTCTTAAACATAAAAAATAAATAGATTAAAGCATTTAAATCCTCAAGGTTTTAAAGTATTTTCACTTCCTAACCTATATACATATAAAGCTAATAGCTGATATAACTATATTTTGAATTGGGAATAATTTTATCTAAGATTGTAAATATGTATAAAACTTCGATAGATTAAACATGATATATTAAATTATTGTAACATTGTAACATATATAGTTAAGTATTTTGATTTAGTAGTAACTTAAAGATGTTTTTAGGATTCCAAGGTTTTAAATAGTTTTTTAAAGTTTTCTTTTTATAATTTAATCTTAAAATTATATTAAATTCAACATAAGAAATTCTTTGAGATAAGTTTGTCACATAGAACTGTATGTTTTAAATTATATTAGGATGTGTAATTAAATATTCCTTTATATGATAATTTAAAACAATAAATTTTAGATTACAATTCCTTAATAATACATCTATAATTTTTATGTTAATTTTTTTATTTATATTAATGCTTTACTGAAAATTTTTTCCTATTATTTTAGTGCTTTATTCATTTCATTTCTCATGCTTCCGAATTTTTGACTAAAGCAGGACATAATAATATTAAACAGGGAACTCTCTTGAATAGAAGAACAAGAATGCAAAGACCATATCTTCTTTTTAGGCTTGTGTATATTGCATGGTACATGAGGCTCGTACGTAGTTGGTAGGAATATCTCTTGATTTACTGAATGTTATCATCATATTTAAGATTCTACAGTTAATGCAATTTCTAGTAAATCAATGTATAATAACTATAAGTTTTGAACATTTTAATAGTATCCATCTCAAATGTTGTTTATTGGTAAGTAGTGGTATTAAATTTGTACCATGTTTTCTTAGAAATTGCTGCATGATGTTGGATGGTTGAATTAGTGGATGAGTCAAAATTTCTTCATGGTTGAATTAGTGGATGAGTCAAAATTTCTCAGTATCTGTAGTTTTCTTTATTCTTTTGCTAAAGAATTAGAATCTTTACTTTGCTTGATCATTGTCATCTGTTACTGATGCTATTGCGAGTTAATCACTCCCATGCTTGAACTTTTGGCACGGCAGCTGATGATTCTCTATCTGTTTTTTGTAGGTTGACATATTTATTCGCAAGATGAATTCAATTCCAGCCTTCACTGCTAACTTGACAGTGGAATCTTTCAACAGACGGACTTTATCTTGATGAAATTTAATAATCTTTACACAAATTATTTTCTGATCATATGCAGTTTTCCCTGGGGGATGAATGCTTATGTGCATGTTAATTTCATCACTTTGGTTAAATGCCATGAACTTTGCATGAAAGATGTAGTTGGACAGATCGCACCAATGGGATGTTTTGAAATCTGAAGTCCTAGAAAAAAACACTTGGTGCACTTTGATATGTCTGAGGTATTATACATATCATTTCGTTTTTTGTCATTTGTAGGCTTCAAGTATGAACTGTTGACAAATTTATCGTGGGTCTATGTGTATATAACGTTGTCAATAGCTGTCTGTTTTTGAGCTGCTACGTAGGTTCAGATTATACATAGTTAAGAAATTTCACATTCGGAGAATTCACTGCCAGCCACGACATCTTATGTAAATTGGATCTCATTTTTTTTATCTACACTGCCTGCTTATGGGATGCTTTTGTTAGTTACTATCAAAGTTGTTATGCAA
The DNA here is from genome assembly GCA_024752395.1 of Erythroxylum havanense. Lineage (NCBI taxonomy): Eukaryota > Viridiplantae > Streptophyta > Magnoliopsida > Malpighiales > Erythroxylaceae > Erythroxylum > Erythroxylum havanense. Next base: position 16,404,065 of record JANTNU010000005.1, on the reverse strand, counting down.
GTGATGCATTGTATGTATTCTTGCGAGTCATACTCCTTTGATAATTGACAGAACGTGGACAATGTTGTGCTCTGTGGTAAATGCGCCTAGTTATATTGAGCAAGTATATACATGATTTCTCTTCTGCTATGATGAAGATCTGGTGACAGAACATGGCCACAACGAGTGAGTGAGAATGGTGAGAGTTGTCTTGGTGGTACTACATCAAGGACTGTTGATGGGCAATGATCTATGAAGGTTGGTGGCTGAAAAGTGTCCATGTACCGATGGAGTTTTAGCTACCAAGTTTACTTATTTGACTAAATTGAATTCTCTCACCTCCTCTAGTACACAAGGCCTACTTTATAGCTTCAAGTTTCTAGCAATGTAAGTCACATCTAAGAGAGGTTACTTTCAACATTCAATGGCTACTAGTTAATGGCGGATGCCGTGACTTTCACTTTCAGACAATACTTTGGTGATCTTTTATCTGGACGATCAGAAAGGTTTTACCACTTGCAACGATTGGTTTTGCCCTTGAGCCTAGTTTCAACGTTAAATCATCCAAATGGATGCAGCTAATGCATGACGACGTAATGTTCCCTTGAAGATGAGCTCTGTGTGGAAGACTCATGTCTGGCTGTTTATAGCACTAGAATTTACTAGGACGCATTCAGCCTACCTACCAAAACCAGGACAAACATGAGGCAGAAGCGGACATTTATTTAGCCATTGGAGGACTTTTAATGAGGAAAAATAAATAAATATTTTATTATGTCATTAGGATTCAAAACGGTCTGAACTCATTGGAAGTCCAGAATACTACAGTTTGAACTCCTTAGAAGTCTAGAATAGTGCGTGATTAATTTTGATATCGCAAACAGCTTGAGAACTTGTAGCTTGCTTTTTCCTAATCTTTGATTATTTAAATCCTTTCCGAGCCTTGTCATAAAAAGAAAAGCTTAAAGGTGTAAGCGTCTGTTGTGAGTGAATAATGTCGCGATAAAGGTTTTAGGTTGAAAAATCTCAAACAACTAAATGAGAAAATTTATTATCATCGTTATTATTATTATTATCATCATATCTCGAAGTCTTACAACAAAACAGGATTTGGGAGACTTGACAGTTACGAAACGCAATATGTCCTTAAATTGCAATCCCAACAATATTTGAGTTGCAGTGCTAGTGGCCTCAACACCACAATTAGCAGCCCTAATCTACAGTCTTTTTGACATCATCATCGGGTAGCCTTAGAAGTAAAAGTTGAAAGGGTCTTCACTCTTCTAGTCTTTTTGACATTATCATCACGCACCCGGAAAGCTTTACTTTAAGGT
>JANTNU010000005.1:16310252-16325091 GCA_024752395.1 Erythroxylum havanense | reverse complement strand
AATTAATAATAATAATAATAATAATATTATTATTATTATTAAGAAGTTTAAAATTTATAATAAATAATAATATTATTATTATTATTATTAAGAAGTTTAAAATTTATAATAAATAATAATAATAATAATTTTATTATTATTATTAATAACAATAAATAATAATAATAATAATAATAATAAAGATGATGATGATGATGAGTAATATAATTAAGAATAAAAGTTGCTTATGTGAGGGAAGGGTATAAATAGTAACCACTAGATTGGAATGAAAACTTGATACTCACTCCATTTGGAGCGTTTAGTAGATTCCCAAACTTAATGAAATAAATCCATTCCTTTGGAATTGAAAACCTCAAAGTAAACACTATTTTTTACAATTATTCTATTCCTTCATTCTCAAACCCTCAAACCAAACATCACCTTAAGCTTGCGATATCTGGAATCATTTTATGCTATTACCAAAAACATAATCTACTTCAGAAACTTTATATCCTCCTCAATTTCATCAATAATGTACATGGCAATCGCAAAAAGCTAGATGATCCTTGCTCAATTTCATACATTCATTTTGAAGGTGTATGAAAGCACATTTTCCATATTTCACATCACAATCAAGGGTCTACTCTGTTAAAGTCAGCTCTGAGCATGTATAGACTCTGCTTCCGTACCAATGATTTCCCATGATGCTCTGCCATGCTTTTACTCGTCAAGCAGGTTTGACGACTTGATGCTATAAAGAAGTTTACTACAAGATCACGGCTCCAACAATTTACCCACTGCAACTCCTTTTCCCTGAAGACTTCATGTTGTTTTAATATAATCAGTCATTTAAGTACAAATATAATTTAATCAGGAAAGAATATTAAACATAATTCTAATGCAAAAAGTTTACTATCAGCACAGTGCTATACAAGTGTGACATGTTCACCAAAGTTTATTCATTTATTCTAAATTATGTCCTGACATTAAAACCATCAAACTATCAGAACTCGCAAATTGGGTAAAGAAAAGTCGTTGCTAACATTTCAGCACATGACATCCTGACATGTGAATTAAAGGGTAATATCCATGTACTATGAATCCTTTAAATTGCGTAGCTTTTTAGAATCTTTTGATTCCAAATGTTGGAAGCAGGACCATCCTGATGCCATTGATATTCATCAAAAGGAGATCCAGCAATCCACAAATCTGTCTTCCATAATTCAAAAAGACACACCTCAACTATAATTGGATTCTTATAAATCCTAGAAGCTTGCAATTTCAAATTTGCTCAAAACATCTTTTTCTGTTAAATGGTCATTAAGATGCATAACAAATAAATCTAAAACGATGTGGGATCAATACTTACAATGGATTCTTTTGACCCTGTTTCATTGAGATTACATTGCATTGAACCATCTCTGTAAATAATTTTTGCTCCACATCCCGGTGCATCCACAAACCCAACAGCCTCATCATCAACCAAAACTGCGCTAATATTCTTGGACTCTGACATGTTCTCTGGAATCTTTCCACCAGAGGAAAAATAAAGAAGGAAAGTAAGCAGGAAAATCCTCCAGTTGCAGGTTCGATGCCATCACTTGTTATGTATGCATATTGGTTTCCTAGGGACCATGACGATTTCAGTAGGAAACTTGCATGAATAACAACAGTATCTCAAGATTATTTATTAAGAGAGGCTAATAACTTGTTCTATTAGTCCATTAAATATGAACTATATCACAATTAAAAAACCAGTGTCCCCATGCATGCATTTAAGCCTTAAATAAATTAGCAAGACATCTAGGATCACGAAAAGGCAGCAAAGGAGCAAAGTGAAATTTATATGCTCTTAATTCCTTTCACAAACAGACAAACATAATGTTTCACAATATATACCTCAAACATTGCCTCTGTAAGAATGCTTTCTAATATGGATCTTAAACCTCTGGCACCTGTGTTCTTTGCGATTGCTTTTCTTGCAATCAGTCTTAGTGCATTCTCTGTAAAATGTAATTTGACCTGAAGTATCACAGAGGTCTCAATACCACATAAAGGAGTGCAATACAAGCATTGACAGGTGGAAAAAAAAGGCAGAAGAAAACATAAACTACTCTTGAAAAAAAGAGGGAAATTCTTACATTATTCATGTTGAACATTTTCTTGTACTGTTTACCAAGAGCATTTTTTGGCTCCATTAGAACCTGTTGTACAACAATCATCATAATGCATCTGCCTTGCTGTCATCAAGAATGGCTTAATGACAAGTTTGAAAGCTAATAATGAAATTTCAAGTTTTTCCTACTGTAAAGCAAGTATAAACCAATAAGCATTATCCAAGCATGTAGTCATTAACACTACTTCTACAAGTTCTGAAAAAACTTCAGGTGCTTACACCTGCTGGTTATATTAGTTCAACATCCGGATGAGCATGTCATTGCTCAAGAAATTATAGCAGCAATGATCCAAAAGACGAGAAATGTCGTATGAAAATAAAGAAAATACCCCTTCTTCTATCCTGTTTTGAACAATCCAGAAAAGAAAAATAAAGGAACATGTCACAAACCTGAACAAGTTGATCCTCATTCAAAGCTGATAAACTGACCAAGACAGGGACTCGTCCAACAAATTCAGGAATAAGGCCGTATGCAACTAAGTCACCACTCTCCACCTATATATATATATATATACACACACAATAAACTATTATTTACAGATCAGGTGCTTGCATCAAAAACAATCATCAACACTGTAAAGACCAGATTGGACTGATCTGACTGATAAAACTGGTAACTGGTCAACCAAATGGTCCAGTAACCATTCAAAGCCAACCAGCAGAAAACCAACAGGTTGACCATACCATTGAATTAGGAACCATGTACACCAGACCAATTTAACAGTGAAAACTCTATTTTTCAAATTTTAATTCAATCCCAGTTTTTAGCAAGATCATATTATATCCCACTAAAGTTCACAATAGTATCCTTAATAACAATTTTAACTTTTGAAAGATTATCCAAATGCTTCTAACTTATTCCCAAGCATTATATGCTTTTTTATTATTTTCAATTAAAGTTTCAATCTTACTTTTAACATATTTTATTCATTAATTAATACAAAATTCTTCATCAGTTAATGTAAATTTTCTGTTTTATGCGCAAACGTTTACATATTAGTACTTGCATAACTAATGAAGAATACAACAAAGAAATAAAGTTCTAACTAAAGTTAAATACATCAAGACCCATTGTTAGATTATTGCTCTTCATAAACATTATTTCTCAAAAGCACGATTGCCTAGCTGTAAATATTACTCAGGACTAGGTCTACTTTTCTCATAACACAGTTCCATTATGAAATTAAAAAGCAAATCTATTTTCTAATATTTTGTTAGCAATTAAAATTTATTCCAATAAATTCTCATCAACATGACTGCCTAGCTGCAAAAATTACTTTGTGCTATGGGTCATACTTTTTAGTATAATCGAATGAACTAACAAGAATATATTGTCCTACTAACCACAAAGCCACAGAAAAATCAGGACACAAAATAAGGATATCCATTAAAAACACCAATAGCATAAGACTCTGTTCATTTTGCCCTTTTCGTTTCTTCATGCATACAAGTTTTGTGCTTACAGATTCCAATAATGATGATGTCACCACAGCATCTGTCACTCTTTCAGTCCTCATGTTTACACGAACTGGAGCTCCAAAGCCAATGGAAGCATCTTGTTGCCTTGTAAAAGATGGAATAAGAACAGGAAATAACAAAATCCGACAGGTGATACTACTAATAATTACTAAGGGAAAGAAAGGCCTTTTACCTTTCTGAAATGATCTTTTCCAAATTGACAAATGCACCACCACAAATGAAAAGTATGTCTTTTGTATCAATCTGCAACCATAAGAAGAAAGTTACAAGGCATAACGAAGAGACAGAGAGATGGATTTTTCATATTTTAGGCCATTTAAACATAATCTATGGCCGCCAAGTTTACAAAAGAGAGTTAAAAAAAGATGCACATATCTCGGAGAACCTATTTGGGTTCATATCATGAAGGTCCACAACAAAAACTTTACATCTCCTTAGAAGATTAATGGAATATTACAAGCAAAAACAGCATAAGCTACATATAATTTTTATTGATTTAGAGAATGCATATGATAGGGTATCTAGGGAATAAGAAAGTTCCTATGACCTATTTACGGATTATTAAAGATATGTATAAAGGTATAAAGACTAGAACACGAACGAAAATGATAGATACAAAGAATTTTTCTATTGACAAAGGACTACACCAAGGCCCCTCACTGAGCTTTTTATTTGTAGTAATGGATGAGCTCATCAAGAATAACTAAAGGGTTGTGCCTTAGTTTGTGTTATTTACTAATGACATTGTTTATGTGGATGAAACAAGAGAGAGCTTTAAATTGAGCAAGAATAAAATTGAATATTTAAAGTGTAACTTTTCAAACCATAGGGTGACTTACAATGTAGAGATAAAGATTGGTTTAGAAGTTATACCACAGAAAGAGCGTTTTAAGTATCTAAAATCTATCATCTAAAGAAATGGAGAGATCGATGATGACATAGTTTACCGTATCAAATCAGGGTAGCCTAAAGGAATACATGCTTTAGAAATTCTATATGAGAAAAACATACCGCTCATGCTCAAAGATAAATTATATCGTTTAGCGATTAGGCCAACCATACTCTATAAGATCAAATGTTGGCCTATCAAATAGGTGCATAGTCATAAGTTAATGTTAGCGAAGATACATTTGATGAGCAACCTTACTAGAAGAGATAAGGTCATATATATAATAGTAAGAGACAAATTAAAGGTGACTAATATTAATGAAAAATTAGGAAAGGCAAAGCTTAGATGGTTCTAACATATTAATAGGAGACAACCTGATGCTCCAGTAAAAAAGATGCGAGATAATTGTATTTAAAGATTGTAATGGAAAAAAGAATGCCAAACAAGAATTGGGAGGTGGTAATAAAAAAATGATATGTTGGAACTTACCGAAGATATGACACTTAATAGAAAACTTTGACGTATTAGAATAAAAATAAAGGATCTCATACAAAAATGTCATTTTCTTTCTTATGGATCTTTTAAACATTTTTCTTCAAAGTTTCAAGGCTTATGTCATGTATTTAGCTTAAATATTTTCCTATTTAGCCTAAATATATTCTTGTAATAACTTGTTTAGTTTATTTATTTACTTGTCTCCTTTTTTTGTATATTTATTTACCAATTTTATCTTTTATTCTGATTTTTAACCTTGCTCTTTATCTATTTTAATATTGATTATTACGTTATATATTTTTTAAAATTTTTATTTATTTGTTTATTTATTTATATGTATTTATTATTATTATCATCATCATCTTTTATATCTACTTTTTATTTTAATTTTTAATAATTACTACTTTATTATTTTAATATGTATATATATACATATTTTATGTGAGTATATTGGAAACAACCTCTCTACCGATTAAGAATAAGGTTACGTACTTCTAGACCTCGCTAGGCTTCAAGATCAGCGGGACTTTCCTTGGGTTGTTATTGTTGTATAAAGAAGAAAAAAATAGGTCATGATAAGCTAAATAGCACCATTCAAAGATTGGGGAGAAAGGGTTAAGAAATCGTGATAGCAACATAAAAGCCAATAACTCCAACTAATACCATTGCTAAATCTCTTTGCTTTACTTTTACCTATTCATCCTTTAGCTTGGTAAAGTAAGATTAAGCATCTTCTTCTTCCAATGGAAAACTAGAAAATAGCCTACCAGTCAAAAATTATCTGAACCTGTTCACACCCTTTTTTCTGAAGCTAGGGAAAGTATCAAAAAAAATTTGCCATTAAATAACCCCTCTCAACAAAAACAACAGTCTCACCAGAATCATTTTGTAGAAGAACATCTTCATTCAAACAACATTTCTGTACATTAGGCAAAAAATGAAAAGGCTTCATCATTCTACTTATTTGTGAATAGTGGAAACAAACATGTCCACACCACATTATGTTGCTGCCACATACTTTAGAAAACAATTAAAAGACATATGCAAGCTACACATCAAGAAGATGCAAAGAAAAATGACCGCTCCTTTTGGAAGATGTCAACCCATCCCATAATGAAGAACATGGAGAGTTTCATAACTTTCATTTATCCTAATGACATAAACATGGGAAGTTAAAAGTTCTAATTGGCTTTGCAAAACTTTAGTTACCATCATGAAGAGTACAAGAGTATACAGTCCCAACTATTAAAGGATATATAAAACAACGTTAGGACTCCATTGAATCGAGTGTGAGGGTATACTGAAAATATGTACATTAAAATCACCATTTAATAGTAAACCTGAATCATGTCACCACGAGCATGCTTCCGAGGTCCTTTATCAGGAAGGGGAACATTAACTACCTGTATGATAGATAAAAGAACTTGTATAACTTAACACTTTCTGTAATCCCCATAAGATGCAATTATTTCTTAACTAGATCCAATTTGCATAACAATATTTTTCCGGTGCAAATTCAATGCTCAAAATTAAAACTTTGTCCAGTGCAACAATAACGCAGAAAGACAATAACAACCATATGGAAAATCTTGGAAAGAACAACTCTGAAAATTTTTAACAAAAGTTCCTTTTTCATTATTGTTAATATGCACAAGAAAATAAAGTATTACTTTTTGCAAGTACATTAAAGCTGATCTTCAGTTCCACATCTTAAGTTAGGAAGGTGAGCACATTGAAAAGACTCAGAAAAAATGTAACACAAATTCTGCTAAGTTTACCCAACCGAAGAATTGAAATTCACAAAATCAATTGAAGCGATCATAAAGTTGATGCACTGAAACACCATCATTAATGGTCCATAACATAACCCAGTACTATAAAGTGTGCATCGTTAAGTAAACACTTTCAAATTGGTTTACTCACAGTTCCTTCCAACATCTTCAATAATGCCTGTTGAACGCCCTCCCCAGAAACATCTCTTCCAATGTTAGAGCTATCAGCCTGCAACAAAACTCAAAAACCATTTTCATCAAGTGTACAGTGTAGCACTAAACGACTCAACGTATATGATAATGAGTTAGAATGCCTTAACCTATATGATAATGAGCTAGAATACCTTCTTAGTTATTTTATCAACTTCATCAATGTAGACTATACCTCGTTGAGCTGCTTCCACATCAAAGTCAGCTGCCTAAATAACAAAAGAGGACAAAAAAAAAAGGAACCACATAAATTATGTCATGTGCCAGAACAATGAAGATACAAATATATGGAGACTAGAATCAAAACATAAAAATCAAACTATTGCAAGTCACAAAGATGAATAAGTTTAGTGTTTGACAAACAGGGGTGTCTAAGCCTATAACAATTTAATAAAAGGTCGGTGCATAAGTGTATGGGCACAGATGATAACTCTTATTGGCTAAGATATAACCCAAAATCTAGTACTAATATTAGTGAAGCATGTTTAGTCAACTTCCTCAAACATATTTCTCTGATGCAAGACATAAATTTATAAACCACCTCCTTATACCACCTTATAATGTTAGTTTGAATACCATTGAGCAATGACAAAACAAACCAAGCACTTCCAGCACAATAATTAAGATAGACCAATCACTCACCATCTATGAATTAGAGTATACTTGTAGTTTTATTGATGCAAAAGAGTTTGAGTTTATAAAAGAAATAAAAAAGAGCGCAAATCATCAACCACAATCTTAATTTGGTGGGATGAAAAGTGGGAGTTGAGGTGACAACAAAGGACTGAAATTTACTTTATATAAGGTTTCCTTATTGGATAGAAAGTAGTAATAAATTAGATATATTATCTTTTGTTTAGGACTTAAACTTATTTAACAATAATGAATTTTAACTAAACTAGGATTCAATTTTATATTAGATATTTTAGTTAGAAATATAGCAAAGAATTTTTCTATATATGTGTGTACTCAGCTCTTCAACAATAAGCTCTTGACTTTTTTTATACAATATTGAGTTTTTAATTAAAACGTGTGATACTTTCTTCTAGGAATCATTCTTAGATTCTAAATGATTGCTTAATATTAGTTGGGAATATAGTCAAGAATTTTTCTATATATGTGTGTACTCAACCCTTCAATAATAAAATCCTGAATTTTTTTTCTATAATCTTCCGTTTTTAATTAAAAGGTGTGGTACTTTCCTCTAAGAGTGATTCTTAGATTCTAAAAGATTCCTAGTTCCCTACCCTTAATTGCTTGTTTACCTCACTAAAGTTCCAACAATCTTAACGTGAACTTCCAACAACCAAAACCCGAAAATTCTAGCCTAAAGTTTTATTTATTCCAAACTTGGAATTCCAGCAACCTAAGTTGAACCCAACCAACAACCAAATTTTATTTTATAAGTTTTTTGGGTTCTATCCACTAGTTTGATATATCTTCTATTTGTTTTAAATCAATTTGGTATCAAGGTTTTGGTTTAGAATGGTAGCACATAGTGGACGGGTGTATAGAAGAAAACTCTGCAAACACGAGTGAGATGAAATACTTGCATGTATCAACTCTCACAAGAAAGCATATTCGACAACTTTTGGCGAGGCTAGACAGAGTTGAAATTCATTCCCTAAAATTCAAAACTCCAATACGAAATAATTTTGCCAATCAAAAACCTATACTTGATGCTAAACATAGGGAAGATGCCAACAAGCAAGATGAATGGACTATTATTAATCAACAAAATGCAATCTAAGGAAAAATTTTTGTTGAAAAATCATATATTGATTTTGATTCCTCAAATCTAATAGACATTGCCTCAGAGAAAACGTTTGTTCTAAGTGGTGAGATCGTTGTCACCTCTTCATCAACAGATCAATCAGAATCTTTAAGTTTACATGTAGAAGGTGCTCAGGTATTTGATGACATAGGAGAGTTTGAGAATGGAATCTAATCAAAGTACTAAAGTAGAAGAAAAGTATAAAGAAGTGGATTCTTTCGCTAGCCCTAAAAAACCTTTAAAACTTAACAACTAGTTTAAACACTTAAATAACAAATCAAAACACAAGAAAATTTGGCTAAAACAACAAGAAAAAAGGCTGAAATAATAGGACAACAGCCAAAATAACATACCAGGGAGCTGAAAAGATTAACTCACAAGTTCTAAGGGTTCAGAGCCTGTTGGATCAAAACTTGATGATATCCTTGGTGTTCAGAAAACAACAATTGAGTTGATAAAGATTATGTAGTAGTGGGTGATGAAAGAGAAGTAGATTTGAATGAAGATGCAAAATTAACACAACATATGAATACAAATAAGTTGTGAATACGCTTGCAAAATATTCAGCATTGGTGGCAAGTTAATGCATTTGACTACAAGAAGAAACGGTACGTATGTTCTTGATGCTTGTGTGATCAAGAAGCCTTGTGGTTTTGTTACGAAAACATCTGCAAATACAATGGTCAAGACTTAAGGCGTTGTCCACATTGCTAAGCACTTCTTCAAAGAAGTTGGACATCTTCACAGATTACTAAACTATTGTCTCTAATCATGACGTGAAATTTATGAGTTACTTTTGGAGAACTTTATGGAACACAAAGAACAATGAGCTTCAAACTTCAAGTTCTTTCCATCCCCAAACTGAAGGACAAACAAAGGTGGTGAATAAAAGATTAGAGGACCTATCAAGATGCTTGATAAGGGAAAATATGAAGAATTGGGACCTAATTCTTCCTGTGGTAGAATTTGCATATAACAATTCTATAAATAGGTTAGCCAATAAGAGTCCTTTTGAGATAGTTTCAAGAATTCAACTAAAAAAGCCTATTGATTTGGTCCCTTTACCATAAATCACACAAGTTAGTGCTGAAGCTAAACGTTTTGCACAATACGTCACGGATATATTGATGATGTACAACAAAAGATAACAACTAACAACTTGATTTATAAAGAACATGTTGATCAACATTATTCTTTGGTGGAATTCAATAACGAGGATATTGTGATGGTAAGGATTCATATAGAGAGTTCTCCAAAGGAAAAATATAAGTAAGTTCATATAAGGGGCGTTAAGACCTTATAATATTGTTAAGCAGATAAGTGCTAATGCAAGTTTTGGAATTACAAAGTAATATGGGAATTACTCCTATCTTTAACATTGTGGATTTAACTATTTATCATGGACATGATGCTGCAAATCTGTAACTGCAACTATGATAATTCCATCCATTCCTCATCTTAAAGAGGAGATAGAGGATTCTTGATGAACAAATTGTAGCTAGAAGAGCTGGTGAATATCGGCAATTTCTTATCTAATAGAAAGGAAGATCAATTTCTAATAGCACTTGGATTTTAGATTGTGAATCTTGAAAGTTGAATCTAGACGTATATGAATGATATTTGTCACATTTTATATCAAGGATGACTTCAAACAAACTAGGGAAGATTGACAAAAGAGATTAGAGTGTATAAAAGAAATTAAAAGGGGGAAAATCAATTAACCACAAGCTTTAATATGATAAGATGAAAAATGGAAGTTGAAGTTACGATAAAGACAATTTGGGTTGAAATTTACTTTATGTTAGGTTCCCATATTAGATAAGAAGTAATAATAAGTTTAATATGTTATCCTAGTTGTTGTACTCAACCATTCAATAATGAGGTTGTGAATTTCTATAAACTTGAGTTTCCAATTAGAAGCTTTGATGCTTTCTTTTAATAGTGATTCTTAGACTCTAGGAGTAATTCCTAATCTCCTACCCTCCATTACTTGTTTATCTCACTAAAATTCCAACAATTTTAACTTAAATTTCCAAAAATCAAAGAACTAGATTTCTAGCAACCAAACCCTAAATTTTCAGCAAATTTCATAAGCTATGCAAGTTCTAGCCACTAGTTTGATATAACTTCTATTCATTCTACATCATCTATTCTTTACATTGTGTAAAGCATTTAGCTATTTCAACATTAAAATTTTCTTTTAGATTATGTTGGGTTTTGAAACTAGAACATGACTATGGTGAAATAAGTCTACTTGATTGTGCAATTATGATACAAAGTAAGTGGTTAGTAGGAGAAAAACAAAATGTAATGATCCACTTATGTTAAAGAGATAACACAATTAAAAACCGCATCAATAACTCATTGGACAAGTCTATCAGTTTAACTACAGACTTGAAAGAGCAACTACAAATAGGTCATTTTAGCATAATAGTCTTCTAAAAAGTTATTTGTCATTGATAAGTTATGTACTTTAATTTAACATATTGGTCATTGGTTCCAATTACCCCTTAGAGGATTCACAACTTTAAAGAGGGGGCATAAAATCATAAATTGCACAACATGAATGATTTAAGAGAGGAAAGTTCAAAAGTTCAAGCTTTCAATGGTAATAGTACCAGGGGATTACAACAAGAATTACAGAACATCATGAAACTACTAAAAAATCTTGAAAGTTCACCCTCACATATTTCTTCATTAAGATTGAAATATTAATTTTATATAATTAAAAAAAAGGAAATAAGCCATACCACTAACAACTTGTACAATATTGATTCCACATCTTCTCCCACGTAACCAGCCTAGAGAGAGAGAGAGAGAGAGAGAGAGAGAGAGAATAAATAAACATATAACCAGCCTGGAGAGAGCAAGAGAAAGAAAAAGATGTATATATATTGTGGAAAATGAAGAGAAATTATAAGAAACAAAATGTAACTTAAAATTTAACATCATAAGCACCAATAAGTAGGAGGGTCTTTCCTTGAACATCAAAATTTTAATAGGAATAAGTTTCTTGAACTGATCTGCAATTTGAAAATATAATGTTGTACATAAGTGGCATTACTAGCAAGGTGCTATGTTAGTCCAAAATCAATTTTTTAACAGACAAATGTTTCAAGAAGGCCAATCACCATGAAATCGAACTTAGTTTATCAAACATAACAAGAATAGAAATGAGGAATATGTTCGTGCATGTACACAAAGCCACCCATTAGCAGCTATTTTAAGTATTAGCTCATGTGCTTAAGATTGTGCACGATTCAAAGGTTCGTATTCAATAGACAAAAATGCTTGAGGCAACCCTTGAATATAACAATGCTCGGTGAGCAAGTGATGATATTGCAAGTAAAATGAAAGGCCTTGTAGACAATGTTATCAGAGTAAGACATTTGGAAATAACCTTGAACATAATAAGTTCAAGTGAGCATATGATAAACAAACTTGCCTGGGTAAGAGTTGTTGCATCAGCAATGACAAAGGGCACATCCACAATGCGAGCCAATGTTTTTGCAAGCAACGTCTTCCCTATCCTTATGGACAGGGTAAGACCATATGAATCAAATAGAAACATAGTTAGTAATAGGTTCAAATTGACAATAAGGATGACAACAACTCACAAATTAAGTATCATAAATCAAATATGCAAGATAAGTGTTTCTCATACCTGAGCCTGTAGGGCCCATCAAGAGTACATTGCTCTTGTCTAACTCAACAAATTCGCTCTCAATGGTTTCAACTTCATTATGATTGAAGTGTAAACCTGACCTAGCATCCATACAAAGATTCAAAGTTAAACAAACCAATTCAAATTTGCAAGTTAAACTTTAGTATCAACTTGCTATAAATCCAATTATTTCTTAATGAATTGTTGAGTAAGAAAATGTAAAAATTCAATATTGGCTCAAATAGGGAGCTAAAAAAAAAAGTGAATTCAATCTAACAGATGACATTGGATTACATACTCCTTTTGATGGGATGTATGACATATCCTCTTGTAATGGTTGTAAACTGCCACTGCAAGAACCTGTTATAAGAAAGTACAAACCAATAAAGACACAATAGTCAAGCTACTAATGTAATAAAACCATAATTAGTATATCTGACATTATCAAACATAATCTTTTTGTATGATACTCCAAAACTAAAAGCATGAAAACAAAAAACCCAATACTCAAACTTTCTTTAGCAATCACAAAACCAATTTCCTTTCTTACTTGGCATATCAATTTAAATGCTACAAATATCTTCCCTTAGTTCTGTTTTGAAAGCTATTACACCCAACATGCAAAAGGTTATTAATCCATCCAAATTCCCCAGACGTCAAATCACTAAAAAACCAATGTCGATTATACTAAAACTCATTTTCAAATCAATAAAAGTGAAGGATAGATACTTTCAATAAGCATTTAAATTGAAGCAAAAAATTAAACGCCATTTCATAGCAAAAGAAAGAAAAAAGTGCAACCTTTTTCGCTTTATGCTGCCCAACAACAAACTCATCAAGCCCTTTAGAAATCTCCTTAGGAGTTGGCAAGTCTCTTTCTAGACCCAGATCACCACCAGCCCCAACATTTCTAATTGTACCACTATCTTTCTCAGCAATTCCTTCTTTATCCTCCTTCCAACAGCTGTTACAATTTTCACTCTCGAAGCCCTTAACCTTCCCAAGCTCAATGAAACTCCCTTGCAAGGGCTCCAACTTAAATGGACGGAAATAAAACGCCGTTTTGCAATTAGGGCAAAAGTTCACCGACTGGTATATACCGGTTTCTCTGCCGGTGATAGACAAAGGGCGGTTGGAGAAAAGCACGGGCATTTGGAAGGCGCACCGGGGACAGTTGACGTCAGCCCTAACATGGTCGTAGTCGGTGGGTGTTCTCCTGTCGCTTGCGTGGCGAATAAACCATAGAAATGGAGGTTTTGAGGGGCTGTGAAGCGAAATGTAGGATTTTGTGGTGGTACTGTTGGTAAGAAGCCTGCTGGTTAGGTGTTTTAGCGCCGTGGTGCGTTTGAGAAGGGAAAGCATTTCTTTTTTCTCTTTTCTGTTCAGTTTTTTCTTTTTCTAAGTTGATGATCATGAAATTGGAATGGCTGTGGCTATGGCTATGGCTATGGGCGCTCCTTTATTAAGATTGTCTTGGTCAAAACTGGATAATGGAGATACTGGCGGTAAACTCCACCGCGACCAGACCCTATCTAAACATCTGATAAAAGTCCAAACTTTGTGAAGCGAGGCTGATCGACTCAACAGGGGGAAAACGTTTGAACAATAAGGCCGGTGAAAATTGATCCAAATATTTTTATTAAATTTTAAATTAAATCTTATGGTTTGAATTTATTTTTAAAAATTAAATTTAAATTAAATGTTAACGTTTCAATTTATTTTCAAAAAGATTTAAACATTCAAAAATAATTTTATTATCTTAGAAACATTTACAGCCCGTTTGGAAAGGACTGAATTACAATTTAGCTATTTGGAAACAAAAAAATGGGATGAATTCAATTTATGCATATAATTGAAATATATCTTCTTTATAAATTGAATTCACTCCTCTAAGTATAGGAATTCAATTACATTGAAGCTTGAGGTAGTGTCTTGTTCTTTTGCTCTTTCATTCTTTGAACTACTTAACTTCTCACTCTCATTTGCTTCACTTGATTAGATTTTAAAGATTATTAATTAAAATATTATTAATAATTAATTAACAACAATATAATTAATTAAAATATAATTCATTCATTAATTAAAATATTGTAATTAATTAATTAACTAATTAATTAAAATATAAATAATTAATTACAATATTTTAATTAATTAATATATTGTAATTGATTAATTACAATATAAGTAATTAAAATATGATTAATTAATTAATTAAAATATAATTCATTCATTAATTAAAATATTGTAATTAATTAATTAATTACAATATAATTAATTAATTACAATATAATTTATTAAAATTAATTACAATATTTTAATTAATTAATATATTGTAATTGATTAATTACAATATAAGTAATTAAAATATGATTAATTAATTAATTAAAATATAATAAATTTT
>JANTNU010000005.1:16296726-16310083 GCA_024752395.1 Erythroxylum havanense | reverse complement strand
CCAAACAGTGTAAATTGAATTCAATTCAATCTCATTAATGTAATTGAATCCAATTCGTTAATGAATTCAATTCAAAGCTTTCCAAACAATCTGTTAATAAAAATTTTAGTTTAATGGTTCTACCAACCTCCCGATACAAAAAATATGTCACATATTATATTAGTCATATTTCACATATACATCCTCTATGGTAGGAGGATCAAAAATTGAATTTCTCCAAGCCCAATTCTAGACGACAATATTTAGTTAAATGCCAGACGTAATCCACTGGAGATGAAGGCACACAAAAAGAAAAAAAATTGTAGATTACAATGTTTAACATAAACCCAAAAGCTATTAGATGACAATATTTTGGCATAAACCTAAATATTATCATTTAAAATTAGATGAGAAGATAATTCAGAACATCCCTAATTACTCGCATTTCATTGTTTGTGGGTATTGAAATCCTTAATTGCTTGTGTTTTTTTTGTTTTTGGTTGGAATCCAGATCTTCTGTCCAAGATTGCTTTGTCATATTCTGTCCATTTGAATCTTAACCATTCATTTATGCAGGACTTACACGGGATCCACATAAATAAACACGGGATTCATATAAATAGATGGTTGAGATTCAATGAACAAGATAGGACAGAGTAATCTTGAACAGAGAATCCTGACTCTTTTGGTTGTGTGACCTTTCTTTGTTTCTTGGTGTGGGCATTTATCAGTAGTTGGTGTGCCACTTCTCATTATGGGCTTCTCCCTATTTCACAATAAGGTTTGTCCTTTCCTTATTTCCTAGTGCGATGTGGTTCCATCACTCAATTTATATGGTTTGTTTATGTTAAGGAATGTTACATTATTTTAATTTTAATTAAGATATATGTTTATATAGGTCAATGTAGGAGACAAGTACAGTTAACCATAGAACCATTTTGTTTGTTGCAGTGGATTAGAGGTAAGATATGGTCCTAACAAGTTATCAACATTTTCAATATTATATGCCTTCTATATTACATGATAGTGCATGACATGTATATGTGTTTACCTAAAAGAAGCAACATGTATAGAAAGATTTATTGAACCATATAAACTAACATAAGCTAACTAACTAGAATAAAGTAGGATCATTGAGTTGAAGTGGCATTTTGAAGATGGAAGACTTTAAAATGAGAACTAAGAAATGAATCATGTAGGAAGTGGTCACAAAATAGATAACTCATGCCAATATTGTTTAGAATAAAACAAAATCAATTACATAATATTACACTTAAGTAGGTATATACTATCTTGAATTATCTTTGATAGAGATCTTATACCAAAATTTAAAACAGAGAAAAAAACAACATGAATTTCATATGTAAAATGTCTGAATTCCTTGTGTCCTATACTTATGAATAGTATAGAAATAATCTATAAACTTCTATTATAGACTTTAACATTCATTTTCATTTAAACTTGTAACTTCCGTATTAGTTGAAATGCATATGAAATACCTCAATTAACATTATTTTTACTTAGTTAATTTTTGCTCAATTAAGATTAGTCGAAGTAGCTTATATATGTGTTTTTTTTACATGTTATTTACCTGTCAATTGCAATGTTATTTACTTGCCAAATTTAAGGTTATGATGACTCAGTACAAAACCTTGAAATTATATTATGGTGGATGCTTTAAGAAAGATCCCATGTTGAGTTATGAGGGTGTGTTGCCAAGGTATTTTGATAAAGCGGAGCTTGATTTTGTCATCTATAGATAAATTTGTGAGATAGGGAAGGAACTTGGATACTTATAGGTTGATAGAGCTTATTATAAAGTTTCAAGTTGTAAACTCAAAGAGTCTTTAAGGCTCATTGAATCTAATAAAATTTTCATTAGAATAATTAACTTTTTAAAAAATGCACAGGACAATTGAGGTGTATCATACACACAATGATGAGGATGTTGTGGATGATGAAGTTAATATAGATATCAATGAAGAAGAGAGTAGTAATGATGATAATGTGGGCACTTGTGATAATAAAGTTGAAAGTGCACAAAATAAATTTAATGTTTCAATTCCAGATGGCCACCAACTAATGTATAGTGCAAAAAAAATTGACTTTAAGTGAATTAGAGTTAGATACATGCACCTTATGATAGTAACAATATATGTTTCAAAATAAAAACATATAGGTCTAAGCACATATGTTTCATATCAAACAAGCCTAAAATGGTATCATCAAAGTTTTTGATTAGACACTTTTAAGACAAAATTTTAGAGAAGCCTAACATTAACATTGAGAAGATGATTGAAAAATGCAAAAAAAGTTGAATATACTTATGAATTTTATTATATGTGGGCCAACTAAGAGGAACTCAAGGAAGGAGTGGGTTACATTATGCTTGAGAATATTCCAAGCTACAAGATTATATCCAGAAGTTGAAATATAGCAATCCCATATCAATAATAGAATTGCAATTGTTAAGGATTCAAGAAACCTCTGCTGAATAAGTTTTACTTCTATAAAATCCTTAATAATTCACAAGCATACGAAATCGTAACTAGTAGTTTTGAGGTGTCGATCGCTCAAAGAATTAGTAAACTTAATTGAATCCTATTGTTATCTAAGGTTATAATAAATGTGGTAAAAATGAAAACAAAAGATAAAACATCAAATTAAACAATTGAATATGATTTAATTAAAAATGAAATTATGAAATTAACAGATGTAGATCAAAATAGAGCACAACTACTTAACAATCGAGAAATCACACAAGATAAGATCAAACAATTATAGGAAGCGGGGATTCATTCTATCATCAATTGCTACCTTAATTACTTTTGATTTAATTAGTATTAGTCCTAAAATTTTGAAAGGTTGATTCTTCTCTCTCAAAACTTAATCATTAAACCCTAAATCATAACCCCCAATTGAATCAGAATTTTTTATTTTGCAATTTCTCAATTAACAAAAAAGACCACGTTCCAACTAGTTCTTAAGCAATCTAATAGACAATTAAGACCTCATACAAGATCTCTCTTTATATAATTACCAATTTGATGTTTATGTGATCTATTAGGTTGTTAATTCTCATTTCCCAACCCAATCATGTTACTATCAATTCACTCTCTCAATTTATTATCGAAGTATGCAAAAATCATAAATTGTGACGCCCTAATATCCCCTGGAAGGATATGTCGATGCCGCACAAGACAGTACAAACAAACCAAAACATTACGCGGAAGCATAGCATTAAAAAATAAACATTTCCAAAACATATGAAACATTTCACACATGCATTTTCAGAATCTCAATAAACATATAATACATACCATAATTTCGGAAACCAGCCTGAATTAAGGTTATTACAAACTTTCAAACAAAAATCCAAAGTTATATACAAGCCCAAAACAACTCAAAAATACATTTTTGAGTAACAAAAAACTCAGACTCCTTTGGCCAAGGTTGTCTTGTCTCAGTCTCTACACCCCTCTTTCTGGACCTACACGGGGCAAATCACCGTGCTAAGTATATAGCTTAGTGAGTAATAACTAAACTATAATTTAACAACATATACAAAAATTCAGAACAAAACAATGTTTTATAAATAACAGAACTGCTCAACACAAGAGGGTATAAACCCTTCAGAAACAGAACACAATTTAGCTTATGTCAAAATCAAACTGATATCAAAATACAAAATCATAAGACTACTAAATCCATTTACACAGAAGAGACCGAAGTCTCGATACCGAAGTGTCACAGAAGAGATTGAAGTCTCAACACCTAGGTGTCAATATTAGAAGACATCAAAGTGTCAATAACAAAAGACACTGAAGTGTCGATAACAGAAGACACCGAAGTATCACAGAAGCAGTTGCAGACCCTTTTAGGCATGTCTATTTACCAATAACTAGGACTTAATAGAATCAAAATAAAAATGTCTGAAATCCAATTCACATGTTAATCCAACAACTTTGCAAATCATTCAATGGACCAAAAGCAGTAGTAAACAATACAATCAAAGCAAAACTATCAAGTTTGACTATCTAAATTATTTACAAAAACTATCGTCTAAAATTACTTACTAAGTCTCCTTTATTGCTTATTGCCTCGACATCCCGACAATATCTGGAATCGGTCGCTCAATAGGTTCCTCTAAAACATTTAATACAAACACATATCATTATTCTGCACATTTAATTTTTATTTTTAAAAAATTACATTTAAATTAAATGTTAATGTTTCAATTTATTTTCAAAAAATTTTAATCATTCAAAAATAATTTTATTATCTTAGAAAAATTTAATAAAAATTTTAGTTTAATAGATCTGTCAACCTCCTGATACAAAAAATATGTCACATGCTATATTGGTCATATTTCACATATACATCCTCTATGGAGAATCAAAAATTGAATTTCTCCAAGTCCAATTCTAGACGACAATATTTAGTTAAATGCGGGATGAAGGCATACAAAAAGAAAAAAATTGTAGATGACAATGTCTGACATAAACCCAAAAGCTATAATTTTAAATTGTAGATGACAATATTTTGGCATAAACCTAAATATTATAATTTAAAATTAGATGAGAAGATAATTCAGAACATCCCTAATTACTCGTGTTTCATTGTTTGTGAGTATTGAAATCCCTAATTGCTTGTGTTTCTTTGTTTTCGATTGTGTGGCCTTTCTTTGTTTCTTGGTGTGGGCATTTATCAGCAGTTGGTGTGGTCACTTCTCGTGGTGGGCATATCCCTATTTCACAATATGGTGTGTCCTATCCCTGTTTCCTAGTGCGGTGTGGTTCCATCACTCAATTTATATGGTTTGTTTATGTTAAAGAATATTACATTATTTTAATTTTAATTAAGATATATGTTTATATAGGGCAGTGTAGGAGACAAGTGCAGTTAACCATAGAACTATTTTGTCTGTTACAATGGATTAGAGGTAAGATATGGTCCTAACAAGTTATCAATATTTTCAATATTATATGCCTTCTATATTACATGATATTGCATGACATGTATACGTGTTTATCTAAAAGAAGCAACATGTATAGAAAGATCTATTGAACCATATAGACTAACGTAAGCTAACTAACTAGAGTAAAGTAGGATCATTGATTTTGAGTCGCATTTTGAAGATGGAAAACTTTATAATGAGAACTAACAAATGAATTGGTTATAAAATAGATTACTCATGCCAATACTGTTTAGAATAAAACAAAATCAATTACATAATATTGCACTTAAGTAAGTATAAACTATCTCGAATTATCTTTGATAGAGATCTTATACCAAGATTTAAAAGAGAAAAAACAACATGAATTTCATTTGTAAAATGTTTGAATTCTTTGTGTCCTATACTTATGAATAGTATATAAATTCTATTATAGACTTTCACATTCATTTTCTTTTAAACTTGTAAGCTTCCATATTAGTTGAAATGCATATGAAATTCCTCAATTAACATTATTTTTTACTCAGTTATTTTTTATTCAATTAAGATTAGTCGAAGTAGCTTATTTATGTGTTTTTTTACATGTTATTTACTTGTGATTTGCAATGTTATTTAATTGCCAATTTTAAGGTTATGATGACTCTATACAAAACCTTGAAATTATATTATGGTAGATATTTTAAGAAAGATCCCAGGTTAAGTTATGAGGGTGGGTTGCCAAGTTGTTTTGATAAAGTGGAGCTTGATTTTGTCAGCTATAGATAAATTTGTGAGATAGTGAAGGAACTTGGATACTTATAGGTTGATAAAGCTTATTATAAAGTTTCAAGTTGTAAACTCAAAGAGTCTTTAAGGCTCATTGAATCTAATAAAAGTTTCACTAGATTAATTAACCTTTAAAAAATGCACAAGACAATTGAGGTGTATCATACACTCAATGATGAGGATGTTGTGCATGATGAAGTTAATACAGATATCTATAAAGAAGAGAGTAGTAATGATGATAATGTGGGCACTTGGGATAATAAAGGTGAAAGTGCACAAAATAAATTTAATGTTTCAATTCCAGATGGCCAACAGCTAATGTATAATGCAAAAAAAATTGACTTTAAGTGAATTAGAGTTAGATACATTTACCTTATTATAGTAACAATATATGTTTCAAAATAAAAACATATAGGTCTGAGCACATATGTTTCATAACAAACAAGCCTAAAATGGTATCATCAAAGTTTTTAATTAGACACTTTTAACACAAAATTTTAGAGAAGCCTAGCATTACCATTGAGAAGATGATTGAAAAATGCAAAAAAAAAAGTTAAATATATTTGTGAATTCTATTATATGTGGGGCAGCTAACAGGAACTCAAGGAAGGAGCGGGTTACAATATGCTTGAGAAAATTACAAGCTACAAGATTATATCTAGAAGTTAAAATATAGCAATCCCATATTAATAATAGAATTGCAATTGTTAAGGATTCAAGAAACCTCTGTTGAACAAGTTTGACTTCTATAAAACCCTCAATAATTCACAAGCATACGAAATCGTAACTAGTAGTTTTGAGGTGTCGATCACTCAAGGAATTAGTAAACTTAATTGAATCCTATTGTTATTTATGGTTATAAAAAATGTGGTAAAAATGAAAACAAAAGATAAAACATCAAATTAAACAATTGAATATGATTTGATTAAAAATAAAATTATGAAATTAACAAATGTAGATTAAAATAGAGCACAACCACTTAACAATCGAGAAATCACACAAGACAAGATCGAACAATTATGAGAAGAGGGGATTCATTCTATCGCCAATTGCTACCTTAATTACTTTTGATTTAATTGGAATTAGTCCTAAAATTTTGAAAGGTTGATTATTCTCTCTCGAAACCTAATCATTAAACCCTAAATCATAATCCCTAATTGAATCAAAATTTTTAATTTTTGCAATTTCTCAATTAACAAAAAAAGCCCACGTTCCAACTAGTTCTTAAGCAATCTAATAGACAATTAAGACCTCATACAAGATCTCTCTTCATATAATTACCGATTTGATGTTTATGTGATCTATTAGGTTGTTAATTCTCATTACCCAACCCAATTATGTTACTATCGGTTCACTCTCTCGATTTATTACCGAAGTATGCAATAACCATAAACAATCACAATACCCAAACATTCATTAACATCAAAAGCAAATAAGTCACGATTGATTCAAGAATCAATCCCAAATGAAGTTAGAACATCGTTAACAAAATTTTCATCATCCTTAAATCTAAAACATAAATTAGATGCAGTGAATAACAAGAGGAATAAAGAAATTAACTTGGAAAGGAATGGTTGGAGTGGCTGCCAGCAGTTCCCCTTCTTCTTCTTCTTCTCTTCTCTCCTTCTTCTCTCTTCCTTATCTCTTTCTCTAAATAGTAAGATGGAGGCTCCCTTGATTATGGTCATGTTATGTGCTTTTATAGTTCTTTTGTCTTTAAGGTTAAAAAACTAAGTTTTACCTCAGCTAAAAAGTCTAAAACAACCCTCTAAAAATGAAAACAAAAGCATATCCCACATCTGTCTCCTGCCTATCACGATCATAACCCTTGAAAGTTAGCTTTTGTCATGATCATGATAAGGAGGTCTCGTGACCCTAGCTAAATCACTTCTGTCAGAACCGTGACAGGGATGTCACTGTCGTGACAAGGATGTCATGGTCATAAGCTGGCTTTTTCTCTAAACTTTATTCAACTTCTTTTGATCTTCTTTATCTAATTTCAAACACTAACGAACGCATCAAAATGCCTCAAGTGCACAAAATTAAAGGCCAATAACATGATTTAAACCATATAATAGTTAAAAACATAAACACATGATCACATTACACAATTCTAAACCTAAACACGCATAATTCATCTAATCAACACCTAAAAACACACTAAAACACCTACTAAAATATGATGTCAACTACAACTATCAACCTCATTGTTGCAGTACAAGACATTATACATTTGTTTTGGAGTTATAAAAGATGGATGGAGGCTTTTGAAGCCTATATTTATGTTGGACCCTGAAATTTTTTTCATATATTTATGTTGGCCCCCGAAATTTTTTTCTTTAAGTTAAGCATAATTGAAATAATTTTTGAGGTTCTGATAGATTAATTATTTTGGAGTTATTTAATTATGTCAAATTTAGTAGGATTTATTTAATGGGTAAATAGAATTAAAGTGTTAATGTAATAAGAATGTTCAAGGGCATTCTTGGGAGATTACTTAAGCATAAAAGACATAAGGCTTATAAGAAAGGGCAAAATGGACTTTGCACATTCATTAAGGGTAGAAATGGAAGAAGAAATGTTGTCTTGTTCTTTTAAGAAGGGAAAAATGTGATTTGAGGGAGAGAAAGAAGATAAATACGAAAACAAAGAGAAGAGAGGAGAGTTTCGATGGAAAAGAGAGAAAATAAGAGAAAATAAGCTAGGTTTCGATTTTTCTTAGCCTTCAAGAGAGATTTTAAGGTGGCTCAAAAAGAGAAAAAGTTAGAGGCAGAGAAGAGCTTTCATTAGAGCCAAAAAATTCTTCATTTGGTAAAGAATCAAGGTAAGATCATTTTGAATCTTTTAGATTTTTGGAAGGCTTTTAGTTCATGGAGTTTAGAAAATGCATGGGTTTAAGTATTCTAGAATCAATTTTAGTGATTTTGCATTGTGGGATTTACAATTGGATTCCCATTGAATGGGTTTTTGCCATTGATGAAGGAAATCAAGAAAGGCAAGAGGAGCAAGAGGAAAGGCATTTTGAGTAAGTCCTTAAGCAAAGAAATCAAGGTGGGTACTTGTTTATAATAACGTAAATGAGCCACTAATATTTTCTTTGAATCAAGGAAGTTTAATGATTTCAATTGCATCATAAATGTTGCATTTATTGCTTCTTAAATGAATTGATAAATTGGTATATGTTTGATATATGAATTGTATTGATGATTTATGAAAAGAATTTGAAAACAATGGAAATGAGTTTGGAAAGAATATGAAAATAATTTTTGAAAGATATTATGTTTATGAAAAATCATGTTTTCGAGAATGTGTCATTTTGGGCAACAAGTTTACAACTTATGAAATACATGTTATGTAGGTTTGGTTTGGTCCATTCTATATGTCAAGTGCACTTCGACTAAAGATTTCTCCCACCTACCTACTAATGACATGGAGCTCCTTTAAGGAATCCCTCATGTTTACGACTACACAAAACCACTATGTCGGATTGTGTTAGTTTGTTCTGTTCATGACTATACAGGACCATTATATGATAATGTGTTAGTTTGTTTTGTTTATTGACCTCCCAAATCATTTTGATGTACTTTTTTGCTCATGATATGTTGGTAAGATTGATGCAAGCATGATTTGTTTTATTGTGAATTTGGTTGAAAACTTAAGAACTACGTGTTTTATAAACTAAATGAGAATTTTCTATGACAAGTGAATATTTTCAAAGGTTTTGCTTATTTTTTCATTATAAACTGTTATCCACGAGCTTTCAAGCTTACCCCTTTTTTCATCCCATCTTCAGGTGAAGAGAATGAGATCGAGTAATCAAGAGTCCAGGCATTATTCTACTTTTGCAATGTTTTTGTAATTTAAGTTAGATTTTGTAAAAGTAAGGCTTTAGATGCATTTCAAGAACTATTGGGTTTTATATCTTTTATATTTTATATTTTGATGCCGATGATGTAATGTGGCTTGGAATGCCATTAAAGCTTTGTAAACTCTTATCCTTGGTGTTAATGAAATATGAATTGTGTATCGAAAATGTGAGTTGAAATTAGGTATACTTGAAGAAGTTATCAACTTGAGTTGATGTTTTTGAACATGAATTGTTGTTATATATATACATATAAGTGAGATGTTATGAAAAAGAAAAATAGGAATTATGAATGATGAGATGTAGTTGAATGTGATGAGTTAAATGAGTTGAGATTTGAGAGTTTAATGAAGTCAATTTGGTAGTTGAATGGTTAAGAAGTGATGTCGCATTTTCAAGTTGTTCTTAGGGAAAAAATGTGTGTTCTGACTTCAAGGAAAAATCTAGGCTGAATTAGACAAAGGTGTCTTATAAAAATTTGTAACTTATCTTTCTAACTTTCCAACGATATGAAGTATGAAATATTTGGACATCATAGTTAGGAGATATGATCATTATAGGTGGAGATGCTTTGGAGAGTGTAGTTAGTGATTCAAAACCTTTGGTGATGTGAGGAAGACCTTGTAGAATCCCATCGTCTGATTCATCTTAGACTAAATTGTTTGATTCATCTTAGACTGAACCCCTTCATTTAATTCATCTTAGACTGAATTGTTTGATTCATCTAAGACTGAACCCTTTTGCCTAATTCATCTTAGACTGAATCTTCTGATACATCTTATACTAAATCCCTTCGTCTAATTCATCTTAGACTGAATCGTCTGATTCATCTTAGACTGAATCCCTACGTCTGATTCATCTTAGACTAAACCCCTTCATCTGATTCATCTTAGACTGAATTGTCTAATTCATCTTAGATTGAATACCTTTGTCTGATTCATCTTTCGTCTTAGATTGAATCATTTCGTGTAATCCATCTACACTTTTGGAATTTCAAGATTTTGACCCTTTAGATGGAAAAATCTCTTTTCAAGGTCTATACAAAAGTTGTAGATCTCGAAGTCCTCTTTGAAACCACCCTAAAACAACCACAATCCGATACCTCTAGTGAAAGTTATGGCAATTTTCCCATGATAGGTACAATATGATTAAGGGCATAATCATGTTTGATTTTTTTGGTCATAACTTCATCATCCGACCTCCAAATGACCTAATTTTTTAACCAATGGATTCCTAACACATTTTTCTACCTCTAAATAAAAATTTATAGTTTTTTATATTGATTTCAAAAGGATTGATTGAATCAAAGTAAGGGTAACGGTTGGAAGAGTATGAATTGGATATGTTACTGAACATACTTCGGTATTTTGATGATATCTTCATCGTAGAGCTTGAAATGAGATGATTTTTATTTCAAAATAAACTAGAGATATGGAGCTACAAATCATCTTGAAGAAATTGAATTTTAATTCAATATCTAAGACTTTCAATTTCAGGATGGAAGTTGAGCAAAGTGTACTAGTTTTATAATGTCTCCGATGTTGGGCTTCGAAAACGAGGTCCAACAATTTAGGATGATTGATTGTTTCTTGAAGATTAAACTTCAAAGGCAACTAATTAAAATGGATGGAAGGAATAGAGATAAAGGCATATATCTTGTAGCATAAACTGTTGTTGAAGTTGAAAATACTGATTTATGGAGTTAGTTCTTGTCACTTTTATCATCTAAGTTGGAGTTAGAACATAGAGATGGAGTCACAATAATTTTTGGCAAGAAAAAAATACATGATATATGTGAATCATAATGTGTTTTCTAGGTGTTAGAATGTGTTTTTAGTGCTTTCTTAAAGGATAATCATGTGTAAATTTGTGTTTTTATGTGTTTTCTTTGGTTGGTTTTTGTTTAAGGTAAGAATTTGATCTTAATTACATATTTCAAAGGTTGTTTAATATGTTTAGTGATGAGTGGAGACAGGAAAATTAAAGAAAATATGAGGAAAAGGCTAAAGAAATGTTTGGCATGATCGTGTATGATCATGCACGATGAAGCAATAGATTGGAAAGTCTCTAGCACGATCGTGCATGGGTTGGAGCAGTGTCATGCATAATTGTGTAAGTTGTTTTTTCAGGTGGCAAGTTTTTTATAATTTTGAAATTTTTAGACTATTTTTGGAAGATAAACATGTGGGAAAGCCCTATAAAACTTAAAAGTACATAAATAAGAGAAAACCAACATTTGATGACTATGAGATCAAAAGGGAAAATTCTCAAGTACAAGGTTGCATATTTTCCAGCTCAAGGCAAAGAAGAGAAGACTGTCATATCCAATTATCTACTCTTTCCTTATTTCTCTATTGTTGTTAGATATTAATGATAATTAAATTAGGATATATAGTTACATTTATATATTGCTCAATTCCTTTTTAGGAATTCCTTTTAATTTTTTGTTGAACTTTACATTCTTGATTTAATGAAATATGCTTGTGATGTTTATTATCTTATATTCAATTTGAATTGAGAGATTATATTAAATCACTTGTGTTGTGTTACACAGCAAAAGTTGGTACCTTAATAAACTTATAAACATCAAATTAATAGGCAATTAAAAAGCAATCTTAATTATTTATTAGTTTCCATAAGATTGTCTCAAATCTAGTTGCATAATTAAAAAAAGTTTTGATAGATTGAGAGATCACAATTCAATTTTTATCTATTTTAACTAGGATTACTTGATTAAATCTTAAGAGAGAGTAATCATAATTCTTGAATATTTGAGATCAAGTATGATTAGACTAAGAAGGTAAAGTGAAAACAAATGAGAATATAAGTAATTCCTAGTTTTCAACATTGATCAATCAATAAATTCAGTATTGCCTAGTTCATTATTTAGTTATTAAGTCTTTGTTTTTAGTTTAGTTATTAGTTATTCATCTTCTTCTTCTTCTTTTTTTACCTTAAACAAAGTTTACCAGAATTGTTAGGTGACTACTACAATCTTTATGGGATAACACTTTGTATGCTATAAGAAACAATATCTACACTTGCACTTAAGAAAGTCTTTCATTTAAAAATTCAACAAGTTTTTGGCATCATTGCCTAGGATTTGATTTATAGCACTTACTATAGTTGAAGTTACCTTGTTGTAAGGACTTCAACACTTTTCTTGTGTGATTGCAGGTGCATGAACATAAGATCTACAAGGAGTTTTAGCAAATTGAAAGATACGCAAGTTCCTAACATTACCAAGTAAGAAAGGGAGATTCGAAAAGCAAATCGTTAAGAAGTTATATAAAGAACGATGGCAGAGGAAAGGAATGAAGGAGAATAATAAAGAACCCTTAAGAACTTCATCGTGTTCAAAATTAAACTAGCATTGCTGAATGTGTTGTAAACTAATGTCAATTTTTTGGACTAGCTAATGAGGATCCTAAAGCTAATTTGGCCAATTTCTTGGAGATTTATGACATATTTTGATATAATGGATTATTAGAAGATGCAATCAAGATAAGGCTCTTTCCTTTTACACTTAAAGATCGAGTCGAGGCATGGTTGAACTCCCTCAACCTAAAGAAAGTCACAATATAGGAGTAGTTAGTTTAAGCCTTTTTGGCTAAATATTTTCCCTTAACAAAGATCACTAAGCTTATAAAGGATATTACCAATTTCCAACAATGCAAATGGGTATCATTAAGTTAAGCATAGGAGAGATTCAAAGATTTATAAAGGAGTTGTCCTTATCATAATTTACCAAAAGAGTTCCTTCTATAAATGTATGACAATTGTGTGATTCTGCT
>JANTNU010000005.1:16078814-16089236 GCA_024752395.1 Erythroxylum havanense | reverse complement strand
ATAATTACCAGGGCAACAAAGGAGATAAGAGCATAAGATGCAGACAAGAAATAGAAAATGCCTCTCTGCCATTCTTCCGATTCATCGATTTCTTCCCACCAATCCAATCCATTAATCTCATCTCTGTAAAACACTCCCTTGCCAAACCCAAATGTGTTAGTCCACAAACTCCATGCCATAGACATTGACAGTAGAAGTATTAGTCGAAATCAACAACCAAGAACACGAAGGAACGAAAGAAAGAAAGGGAAACGATGGTTGTTATTGCCCGGAGAGAGAAAGAGGGGGTGGAACTAGACACATGGAGAGAGGAGAGATAGGACAAATAGACAAAGAGGGGGTAGTGTACCGCGTACGTACGTGTAAAATGGTTAAAGGCCAAAACAGAGTTCGCGGCAAAGTTCGTTAACTTCGGAACAAACAATGCTTTTACTTTGCTTGTTCACAACCGGAGATTACTACGTCGCCGGCCATTTTGCCACCCCGGCTTTAGTTGAGCATTGACTATTTGAATTTGACTTTTCACTTTTGGATCGCATGGGTCTCTTTTTTTTTTTTCTCACCATAATATCAGAATAATTATTGATTCATTCCTTCCCCGGTAGGTTCCACGCCAACCTTGTGACCACACCACTACTATAAATTCTCCGTCTTTGTTAAATCAATACAAACAACTAAAGAAACATGAATATTTAGACTATTAAGTACACAAAGTAGACATAATTTCCATACTGACTTTAATCTATCTTTATTTTTTTTTCTGTTAAAGATAAATTAATTATTTATTGTAAAATTATTTGTAAACTAATATTTATTTAATCATTACAATTATTTTATTATTTAAAATTAAATATTTTAAATTTTAAATTTTAAATTTTTTTATATTACTGTAAAATTAAAAGAAATTAAATAATTACTTTAATATTAATATTAATATTAAATAATATATTTATTTAGTAAAAAAGAAAATTAAAACTAATTTTAAAAGCATGAAAATTATCTCAATAAAAATTTAACCTAATTTAAAATTAAAATAAAATAGGAGTCTTAAATGAATTTATCTTTTCTAAAAAATTTAAAAAGATTAGCATGACTGCCGCTACTCAACAAGACAAGAACGCTCTGAAGAAGCAGCCAGAAGATGATTCGCGCGTAATCATCACGCATTTATGATTCTAGTCTAGCTCCTTAAACTTAACCTCAACCGTAAACCTCGGCGCACGATAGCCCCATGCCAAGTTAACATGACAAAGCGATCAAAATTCCCCTACGCCGTTTCTTCCTTCTAAAACCCTCCTTAAACCATTCTCCAAACCCCTTCTCTGCTTAAACTATGTCAAAGTCACTGGGCGTGTTCAGATCCAACGCCTCTAACCCAAAGGTGTGGGTACTCATCGGCGTTACGGTAGCCGGAATCGTCGTGCTGGCGGAGACTCGGCGGCGAAGGAGGCTGAAATCGAATAGAGCCGATTTCGGAGCCTTCGTCGAAAGGTTCGAGATACTTCCATTCCCTCAGCCTCCCCCTCCTGCCGCCAAGCAATCTTTGTCCAACCTCTCTTTTGCTATTAAGGACATGTACTATTCTCCTTCTTCTCTTATGGCATTTTCCATTTCGATATGATATGAAGTTACTATACATACTTAAAGTTGTTTTTTTTTTAATTTCTTTTTGGGTTTGGATTAGATTTGAAGTGAAGGATCATGTGACGAGTTTTGGGAGTCCGGCATGGAAGAGAAGTCATGAAAATGCTGAAAAGATGGCAGTTGTAGTGACCGCCTTGTTGAAGAATGGGGCTTCTTGCATTGGCAAGACTGTTATGGACGAATTGGGATTTGGGTAAATATGTTTTATGTTGTTTACTCCTCTTTCTCTCTCAAAGATTGAAAAGATCAAACTATTTTATTTGGTTTTCAGGATAACCGGAGAGAGTAAGCATTACGGAACTCCTATAAACCCCAAAGCGCCATCTTGTATTCCTGGCGGTTCTTCTAGTGGTTCAGCTGTGGCTGTTGCTGCTCAGCTTGTTGATTTTGCTCTAGGTATCTCCTTCCTTGTAACTCTTTAATGATCAGATTGCGGAGGGATATGTAATTTTGTTGGTATGATTATTATAGACGGAAGTGTATGTTCTTTGCTGCTGAAAATATAGATATAACATTCTTGTTGTTATTCTGTGATGTACAGGTACTGATACAGTTGGATGCATAAGAATTCCAGCAGCGTTTACTGGTATTCTTGGGTATCGGCCATCTCATGGGGCTGTATCTACGGTTGGTGTTCTGCCAGTTGCACAAAGTTTAGACACTGTTGGTATGTAATATCGAATAACATAATCATATATGTTGTATTAGGGAGCAAAGCTGTTCATGTCTATTAGCTATTCCACTTGGTTTTCTACTTGTGCTTGCTACAATTCAAGGGAGTGATTGATTGACGAGCTCAGATTTTATGCTTATGCCTTGACAAGGTGCTTCATAGATATGCTACCAGGACTGGAAATGCCACCTCTTTAAATGCAAGTCAATGAACATGGTTGATGGTTTTCTTGATCTATCCATAATTTTACTTTTGAAGTTGAGGAGTTGAGTATGTGGCCCCTACTGAAAATATGGGTGTCTAGTTCCTTGCTTGTGAGAATGAGCATAAACAGAAAAATGAAAAACTAAAGAAAGAAGTCATCTTATGTTAAATACGAATTCTCTTAATGGCACTCCCAGTGTTTATTTTCAAGGACAATCCATGTTAAAGGTAACATTGATAGAAGTATCTCCTTAGATTGGGCCAAGCTACATAACCATGTTATAGATTTGGCCAAACTACGTGTGCACATTCTAGGACAAAAGTCTATGTTTCATCCCTATCACTTTGCATCTTCAGATGACTCTCTATTGTTTGATCTTCTAGTATAGTATTGATGATCATGGCATACTCTTTACTTGTATGGAAACTATATACATTTATCTTGATTTTAGTTAGTTGTTTTAGGCAATTGTCAAACTTTTTGGGTGTGTTGAAGTTGAATTGATGCTACCTTTTTTTGGTTTCACGAGGAGGTGTGAGCCCCTTGAGTAGGGTTTTAGGAAATAACCGTTTTTTTGTTCTCTTAACTTACCAAATAGTCAAGATTTTACGCTTCTGCTATAGAAAATTGTGAGCCCATAATGCCTTTGTGGGCAATAATAATATTTGTGTTCCAAATAAAGTGTGCTCGATACATTCCACATGCTTGTTAGGCAAACAACACTACTCACTACAGCTTAAATGTCGCTAACTAAAGAATACAACTCACTATTGAATTTCTAGATTAGTAATGTCAATGGCATCTTCAATTAGGTGTGATGCAGCCAAGTCTGAAATCTACCTTTTACTCATCTTACCTGTAAAATGGAAAGGTTTTGACAAGTAGAGTTGGAATTTGGAGAAGTGATTGACAGAGAAGTGATTGACCTCTTAAACTCTTAACTTTTTGATGTTACATGTCTACTGGTATTCCTTGATTTTTTGACCTTGCTGCGTACGATGGGTTTAGAAATCTTGTTGGAAGAGTATTTAGACCTTTGCAATTCCTATGTCTCCTTGCAATGCTGCTTGTCTATTGCTTTATTGCTTTTTTTTTTCTTGAGACTTGCTCAATTTACGTTGTTCCAGCTGTACTTTTTATATCCTTCCTTGGTTATTTGTTTATCATCAGCAACCTTTCAGGATGGTTTGCGCGTGATCCCTCTATATTACACCAAGTTGGATGCACTATACTTCAGCTTAATGTTGTAGAACCTAGAAGGACCAAATGTCTTCTCTTTGCTGATGATCTCTTTCAGTTTTATAAGGTTCCCCAGCACAAGACTTTTTCTGTTATTACCAAAGTAATTGAAAAGCTCTCTGGATGTAAGTTGCCTCAAATTTGCATTTTTGAGCCTTTACCTACTATTGTTACTTGCTTGACGATTGATATATTGTCACTTTCAGTGTTCCTTTTTCACTTAATGATGAAATGCTATTGATTTGTTAATAATAACGTAAAGGTGCTGCCATTGTATTCGTGTTGAAGTTGATATATAGTTTGTCGATTGCGCAGATGAGCATCCAAAGCATATAAATCTCAGCGAGCATATTGCTAAAAATGTTTCAAGTCTAAAAGGGTTTCATGAAAACTCTACAAAAGTGCAAAATGGAACATCTGCTTTAAAAGCTTTGTCGTCAGTGATGATTTCACTGCAAAGGTACTTCACAACTGTAAATTAAATTACTATGTTTGGAAGAACAAGTTCCATGGATCATTGCATCTCCCCATTTTCTTAGTCTTTTCTATCTTTTGTTGTGAATTTGAGTCTAGTGAATATTTCTAGTTAAGTTCCTAGTAACATTTTTGTCTATAGGGACTGAATCCAATTGATTTGTTTATCATTAGACACTTCAATTTGAATCATATTTTTAAAGGAAATATATATGTGCAAATCAACTAGTTAATATTGTAATTTTAAGCAAGAATGATATTCTAACATCATGCGTTCGTCTGAATTAAGAATTTTTAACATCATTCTTCTCTTTGAGACTTGTTGAATGTTAAGGTCCAAGGGTGCTAGGAATTGAGGTGCTAATCATTAGAAACTAGAAGATGAAATCATATTTCGGAATGCCAGGAGTATGCACTAGTTAATTGGTTCATTATGTAATTATAAACAACAATAATATTGTTGTTGCTTTATAAGAATCTAATGAGGTATAATATGAAGAATATTGTGTTATACTGAATGTTTATGCTAAGATACACATGTTCTTAATTTCTACATACTTGGTTCTTTCTTATCAATTCAAACTACTACTTCTTAAGCTTTTTTGTTGGATCATTAATTGATTCTTTTGTCATTCTCACCCTTGACTAGGACAATCTCCAACTTATGCAATTAGAATGAAGCAATGATATGAATATTGTATCGTATCATATCGAACAAAAACTAGTACAAATTTGCTTTGCACTGTAATAGGTTGTATTAAAGAATTTTTGGTTGTATCAGCCGATATCGGATAATACACCAAAATATCAAAAATATTAGGTCGAATTTGTAACTTAAAAAAATTGAAAGCTTAAAATGAAAAAAAAATCCTCTTGTGTCTAAATTTTTTAAACATAAAACTATTGTTTAAAAACTAGTTTTTATGTCAAAAACATAATTTCTGATGTTAATTTTGAGTTATTAAATCAACATTTTAAATATTTTATCAATTTTAATTATAATATGAACTAATTTTAATTATATATTGAGGAATTATTTTATAATTTTGCAAGAATTAATGTATAATGTTATTTGGTATTAACAAGTACTGATACTACGTCATACTAGTACCAAAATTGGTACAAGCTGTACTCTGAATTTTTTTAAGAACTTGATCTCTATATTAAATGCTTATTGGCTGCTTCTATCCTTTAAAATACTTTTATCCTTCAAATTTTTTATATTTCTTTTTTAATTTTAATATTTGTGTTTAATTTACTTATCAAACTTTCCTTATTTATTTGTCAGTATTTGTCCGTTTTAATTATATAACATAGGCATGTAGATTTAATTTAGGTGTAATAAATAACTAGAATAAAATAGGGGTATAATTACTAAGGGCTCACCCTTATTTTTAATTTTCTATTTTTGCTTTTAAATTTTAATAAAAATTAATTATTTAATTTATTCCCACTTTTATAACATATGAAGTTTTAGTTTTTATAATCTAATTTTTTTTAAATAAATAAAAAGTATTTAACTATTTAATATCAATTGGTAATAAAAATTCTCAATTATTCAAGTTGTTAATGTTAAGATCCTTAAAAGAACGTTATATAAGTTATATCTTCTAAAAGATAAATTTTGTAATTGGGGACTAAATTTTAATTATATAAATTTGAGAGATTAATTTAAAAAATTATTTGAAACGGTATACAATATTGATCGATATTGGTATTTTATTGTACTAATACCAAACCAGTATGAGCTTTGGTACGGCATTCATAACATTAGTTTTAAGCCTTGGTTACTGTTCATGTAACAGTTGAGTTTGTTTTGTTGCTTTTGCTTTCTAGATATGAATTCAAATCAAATCATGAAGAAT
Organism: Erythroxylum havanense; assembly: GCA_024752395.1. Taxonomy (NCBI): domain Eukaryota; kingdom Viridiplantae; phylum Streptophyta; class Magnoliopsida; order Malpighiales; family Erythroxylaceae; genus Erythroxylum; species Erythroxylum havanense. The sequence continues at coordinate 16,083,136 of JANTNU010000005.1, read as the reverse complement.
GGGTTAAATCAGCATCACCCAATTTAGCATCTGAAGTTGCCAAGAATATCCATCTAGCCATTAATTCGACATACGATAATGTAAAAATGTTATATAAGGTCAGAACAGAGTTGCGGGCAACCCTTCAGGCCCTTTTAAAGGTATCTTCCCAAGAGGAGCTTTAAGATTTTACATTTTAGTTGCAGTATTTCAACTTGAAAATGTACTATGAACTTGTTTGAAAAAATGTGATGTCATTAGGTAGGTCTAGTTTGAGGCAAAAAAGATATAGCAACTACATTTTTTGGAACTTTATAAATGCTAGGAAAAGAAACCAAAATAGGAAGGTTGTGTTTCAGAGTCTGGAATATATTGAATGGCCAAATTCATTTTGTTCTCATGTCCCTAACTACTTTCCCTTCTTTTGCCAGGACAATAAAATACTAGTGATTCCTACAGTTGCAGATCCTCCATCACAACTCAACTCAAAGAACACATATCACACCGAGTGTAATGAAAGAGCATTGATGCTGTCAAGCATTGCAAGCATATCTGGATGTTGTCAGGTAAATTGGTGGTCAACTTTTATCTTTCATCCTTGGGTTCAATTTGTTTGGCGGATGATGTATGGTTTAAATGTTATTGTCAGGTTGCCATCCCATTAGGAGAGCATGGCAATTTTCCGATTTCTGTTTCTTTTATTGCATACCATGGAGGGGATAAGTTTCTTCTTGATACATTGTTGGATATGTTCTCTTCACTTCAAGAACAAGCCAGCATTGCTTCTAATTCAGCACTGTTGCCAGATACAAATGGAGACATAGACACTTCTGAGATCTTGAAAGAAAAGGTTGGTCGCCAGCAATATCTTAATGTGACTGGCGGTGCTAATTTAGGAAACTTTTCGCATAAATGTCTTCAATTCTTTATTGTTCTCAAAGCATTTACCCCCTGGTTTCTTTCTAGTTGGCTGAAGTCTTTGATTTGTTTGCCTTTTCGGTATCATGTATAAAATGTGTCTTCTCAGTGTAGCAAAAGCCCTCTATTTTTTTAAATGTTAAATGTTAAATTTAAAATTACATATTATAGTTTCATGGGTGTTTTACTATTTTAATTTTACTTTTAACTGTACAAGTATTTATCAAAAACAATCTCTCTAACAATTAGGGTAAGACTACATATTATTGAACCTCCCCGAATTTCGCGTTTCAGTGAGACTTTTACTGGGTTGTTATTGTTGTTGTTGTTTAACTATCAAGTATTTAGGAGTTGGGAAACATTGTATTTTTTTTTTGGAATGTATACTTTTGGCAAAATTTTTAATATATGAAGGGAATTGAGGTTTTTATTCCCATAACCTTCTTAGTTCTATCCTCAAACCCATGATATTTAGTACAATGTAATGGAAGGTGTAATGTATTCATGACTAAATTGCGTAAGCAATTCATTTGTTTGGCTGGATAGTTACTATGGAATGCCATGCCCTATTGCTTCATGTTAGAAATCATAATTTCTTTAAACAATCTAATCGTCATTACATCAAACTTTCATAATCCTCATTTTATTTCATCGTTCCACTGCATTACATTATATTCTACTGGATATCTTTTAAATTTCCTCTCTTTCCTCATTTCTCCTTATCTATCTCTCTTCTTTTCACTTTAGCTCCTGTTCTCTTCTTCCTGTTTCTTTTTCTAATTCCATTGTAACTCATTTCCAACATGAAAAACTGTGTTTTTGACACCTTAACTGCTTTTTTCTGGAGCACTTTATTAAGAATTTCACATTTGATAGATGATGATGATCTTTTTGTCTAGCTTGTTTGTAATACATGGTTCTTGAAAATCAACATCGATGCAAGTTTTGAAGACAGTTCTCTGGTGTTGGCAATTTGATCTTTGTGACCTTCCTTTCCTGCAAAATTTCAGTTCAAGACACAGTGGAAGCCATGGATTTGACTGATGATAGAACGCTTTAGGAGAACACATACCTTTTTATCTTTTGATCTTACTTATCAATAGATAGCCTTATTGCAGGGAAATGCTGCATTTAGACAGAAGCTCTGGAACAAGGCTGTCAATTACTACAGCGAGGCCATCAAATTGAATAACATGAACACAGTCTATTATTGCAACCGGGCAGCAGCTTACTTAGAATTAGGATGGTCTGATATTCTCTTCAACTTTTTCCTCATCCTGCATGTAAAGTTTTTGCACATTACTTCACCAATTTGTTTTAATTTTTGCAGTTTTCAGCAAGCTGAAGAAGACTGCATGAAAGCAATTTCACTTGATAAAAAAGTAAGAATTCAGTATTATTATATTTATATCATGGCATCCTTTTGATTTATTAAATAAATTGTCAATTGCAATAATCGGGCTAACATCGTCCTAGGTTTCCTATTTCATAACTTATCACATTGTTCTATTTTGTTTTCATTGGAATAAGACATTGGTTGTTCCATGTTCTCTTGCCCTGCTATATGATACCATGAGGAACTTATGGAGATTAGCTTGAAACAAACGAGCTACAAGCTTCTGTTATTAATTTGAATTATTTTGTAATCTAATTTAGGCGTTAAAAGTATAATAGTGCATGATGCTGAAAGTCTTACAGTTTCCTGTTGAAAGAATTACATGAGACGGGTTCCTATGGTGGTGGTTGGTAGGCTGATATGTGCACTAAGAAACTATGTTTGCCTATAGCCATCTCCTGAGTCTTTTAGATTTTAGGAAAATAGCCTCTTATCGAGTGCATCAAAGACCTTGTCATGCTTTTCTTTTCGGACATGGATTTCTAGGAAAATATTATGTTGGTTAACCACCCCATCCAATTAAATGAACTTGATTGAGCAAAGGAAAAGGTGATAAAGTGCAGTGAAGGATTTGGGTTGTTGTCCTTTATAATTCGTCCATGGCCAACCAAAGAGAGAACCAACAGAAACCACCTTATAATCAAAGAGATCGTTTGTTCTTGGTTGTGAGACAATTCTGGATTTTCTGTGCTTTGATGAGGATAAAGTAGCATGGGATCAGAAATATTTTTGAACAAAGAACTTGATTGGATCAACAAAGTAATATTGGTTGGATTTAGAATAAAGGATTTGGTGAGCAAGGGTGACTTGGAATGACTGTCACATTTTTAGTTACATAACAGACTAGGTGATGGTGATCAGGCAAAAGACTTCTATTGTCCAAGCAATGTTTCTGTTTTTTTTTTTTATGTAGTACACTAGATTAGTTCTAGTTAATTTTTTGCAGAACTTGAGTATAATTTTAGTTAGTTTAACTTCCTCTCTCTTCCTGATGAAGAGATTGTAAATGATAGTTCTGTCTTTTTGGGTATTGGCGGTGAGTTGATGGTATAAGAGCTTCTGACAAGGCTAGGTTTTGAAATTTCAGATTGGGGTGTTATTACTGCAAAAGATGACTTTACTTGGTATTCATGCGGCCAACAGCTACTATTAAGCAGATTTTTTCTGATATTAGTGAGACCCTTATTATTTGGATTTAGCTCTAAAAATACTTAAGTTTTTCTGATTTGCAGTAGTTATGGTAAATAGAATCAACAATAATAAGATATCAGTTTATTGATATGCTTGCAATCTTGTAACGTCAACTATAAAATACCAATAAATGGGTTTGCCAGTCATCATATCTCCATATTAGAGAAATTCAAACTTCATCATGTTGTTAAACATTGCTAAGGCTCCAGGGGTCTTAAAATGAAGTTGTGTCAATCTTGCAAGCAGGTTGATTAGCGAGGTGGATACAAACCTATAGCTATGTTCATGTTTTCTTTATGTACTTGACCATTTGGTTGAACTTGTGTGTATATATATATTCATAATAATTTGTTGAAACTTCGTAGTCTAGAAGCTTAAATAGTCTAAGTCAGTTTGCTTTCGATCCTATAAAGTTTTTGAATTGCTTAACAAGATTTCCTATTTTCCACGCAGAATGTGAAGGCATACCTTAGGCGTGGGACAGCTAGAGAATCACTTCTACATTATAAAGATGCAGCTCATGGTGAGCACTGTTCTTCACTGATCCGAGTGAATCTAGCATGTGAAATAAAGTGCATGTGATACAAGATTGTGAAGGATTGCACGAGTTGACATTCAAGTAATTAATAAACAAAATAGAGTCTCAGAGTTCCATAAATCATGGAGAGGAAAGTCAAGGGGGGGTTCTAAAATAAATGATTAGCTTCTTCCATAGGGACCAACGATGTGGTAGGCTTGTTTGAAAGGGATGTTTCCATCTCATGATCCTCCAAGAATTGTGGAGTGCGTGGTGTGCTAAGCCCCTGTTGATCCGTCTGTTTGTCTCTAGGGAATGGGG
>JANTNU010000005.1:15767985-15779681 GCA_024752395.1 Erythroxylum havanense | reverse complement strand
CAAAGTACCATATTGTAGGAAATTTTAGATAACCATCTTGTAGGAAATAATTTAAAGAGATGTCTCATTTTCTTATAAGAAATAAAATTAATATGAAAAATAAATATTAAAACATATAAAAAAAGTTAAATAATATTATAATCTCATCTTCTTGTATTGCGATAAAATGCATAGTTTATTATGCATTTAACTATTTCAACTTGAATATTTATTTTGTACATAGACTCCATCTCACAAGCTTATAAATTTTCTAATAAAATTTTAATATTAAGTTCAACCATATATCTCTCAAGTTTTTTGATCCTATTATTAAATTCCACTTGCAATATGTACACTTCCTGCTCACTAATGCCTGTCGCTTTGGGACATTCCTCCTTGTTCGATCAGCTGCTACCTTTCGCCCTCCCCCCACTTGCAATTTCCAATCCCCTCAATTTGTTTAATTATTACTTTACTCTTCTCCATATTCTGACTAATTTGTTCATTATCCAATTCTTCCCCACGTATACCTGGCAACAGTGATATGAAGCCCAAAAGCATCAGCTCTGCTAGGAAAATTTACCGTCAAGAAACACAATGCAAACCCTGACATAACTGAGCAAGAAGAAAGGGCACATAACACAATCTTCTTCAAGGTGGGAATTGCAATGCCAAGGTTCCTATGGCCAGAACATCAGTGCCATGGAAATGAAAATAACCACGCAAATATTTTCTTATAATTATTAAATACACTTCAAATGTGGCAAAACTATCCAATTTTTCAAAATAAATAAGTCCTACTTTCAAAATAAATAAGTCCTACTTTCAACTTGGAGATTCTATCTGGGAACGAGAAATGTATAGAGAGAAACGAAGGAAGTGATGAGAAAAAGATTACCTTCTTTAACTTGAAGGGCTTCATAAAGAGGCTTCTGATTCTTCGTCTTAAGATATTTGCCACCATAATGGAGCACTCTCTTCACGGCAAGAGATGTAGCCACTATGACCGTACACACTGCAGCCACTAACCATGTGGGTGTGAACTCTAAGGTCACACCTTCTTCAACCCCACCACCCATCTCTCTCTACTTACCAGAATCCAAACAGTGAGGAAAAACCCAGATGATATTTTGGAAGAAGATTATGTTTTTATAACATAAAGAGGTTAGTGGAATCTAGGACAGGTAATATAAGAAAGATTTTTATTATAATAAAAGATACATTGGTCCAAAAACATGTGTTTTTAATGAAGAGATAACAGAGAAGAAGGCAAGGTAAAGAATAAAACCCCATGGAACCATCCTTCCATTTTTAGAACCACCTTAAAATAGAGGCCTCGCAGGAATCTTCTTTCTGTTCTTTAGATTCTTTTACAGGGGACGATCTCTTCTCCTACCACAGTGTCCTCCCATTTGACACCAATGACTTCGAGGAAATGGTCCTTGTCAACGTTCTGGCAGAGGGAGCCAACAAAGAATCTTCAGGCTCCACCTCCATGTCCGATTCTAAAGAAAGAGGTGAAGTCACTTCAAACTCCAACCAAAACCATCAATCCTCTAAGAAAGAGAAGTCTTATCGTGGGGTTCGAAAGAGACCTTGGGAAAAGTACGCTGCAGAGATCAGAGACTCGACGAGAAATGGCGTCAGGGTCTGGCTAGGAAACGAAGGTTTTTGTTTAGCAAGATTATAAACGTAAGTGACGGAAGTCAATTAAAAAATAACTTCCCGAAAAAGCTAAAATTTGAGCTTTTTTGAAAAGCTTCAAATTTTAGCTTTTCAAAAAACTGTATTTTAACTTTTTCAAAAGCTATTTCTACTTCAAAAATGCTTTTGAAGTTTGCAGCCAAACACCCTTTTTTTCCGAAAATAGCTTTTACGGTAAAAAAGTGCTTTTGGAGTCTCCAAAAGCTGAACCAAACAGGCACTTAGTAATATGATGCCAAAAGCTGTAAGCAAAATGAAAAGGTAGCACTTTCTTATTCTCTTGGTGATCTCAATGCACATCCATGTAAACCCGTCAACCCATTCCACAGTATCAAGCCTTTTTAAATGCTTGATTCCCACTCCTACAGTTCTGTAACTACAACCTCTATTGGTTTGGTTTTTTTCCCCCTTTCATCTTTTAGGATGCTTATTTCAAGGATCCACAATTTTTAACTCTTTGAAGTACATATGAAATTCTTGAGTGAAACGCATTCCAATGTGGTAAATAACATTCACCATATAATTCAATCAAAACTGTTGAGATCAAGTCCTTCATCCTCCTCTTGAGCTGCAAATAGTGGTGCAGTAAAATCTCTAAGAGAATTGGTTTTTAGTATTTGCTCAAAAAATCAACAGAAGGCTAAAAATTGGGGTCTTTTCTGTAGTTCAATCAACCAAGGTTATGCATCTACAAGCATCAACCAAAGGACTATGTCAAAGTTTATGAAAAAAGGTAATGAAAATCAAGAAGGAACAAGGAAAGCGAAAAACCAATTAAATGAGGAAACAAACTGATGACATAGAAAGCAACTTGAAACTACTAGGATATAGTTGGGCCCTATAATACCATAAATGGATGCATTACACAAATAAAAGGCAGTGATGCTTGACAAAAAGGTTCAATTTTTGTCAAGCTAAACGCAAACATTGAATAGTCTCCATAGGAGAATACTACCCAATTAAAGAGCGTCAAGACCATTAAGCATAGTAGATTGGTGCAACACTTTAAGCTCTTCATTAAGAAGGACACACCTTACCTAGTAATCTATCAGGCGGCACCAACAGCTTCTAATTAAGGATATTTCCTTGGTTCAACTTGTGGCTGAAAAATATGACTGGTTACGCACCCTAAAATCAGTTAAAGAATTAGTCCTGAACCCACCATGGAATAGAACCAAAATCCTTGGAGAAGTGTGATTTTGCATCATATAAACAAGGCTTAGAAGAAGTTCAAAGGATATTTTCACCAAATTATTCCCTCATAAAAGGCATAGCATTAATACTTTGTATTGATTGATTATGTTTTAGCACTAATTAGCGTGGCTGCAATAGTCATTGCTCAAAATTTTCAATTGTTTTGTCTCTTACATCGTTTGTTTTGTGTAGTCTATCTATTTCACTATATGTGGAAGTAAAAGACACAACTTCAATAATTAATTGAGAATGTCTAATTGTGTCACTCTAAAACCTAATGTTGTCACATTTTTTTTGGTCCTTAAGTTACTTTAGAGTTTGATGTTTTTCTTCATTTGTTGAAGCCACAACGAATCTGTTTTTGGCCTTAGAACAAAATCTTTGAAATTACCATTTGAACGTAATGTTACTTCTTGCAAGGGCACTGATTGTCAACTTAGACTCCTACAGCCCCCATATAGACATCAATACATAATCTTACCAGCAAAAGCATTGGGTTAGTTGACAAGACCTATAATCAATCCAGTAGATGAAATTAAATCTACCATAGTAGATGGGTTAAAAACATGCAAAAAATTTTAACCATGTGCATTTACAAGTACAGGAAGCACAGTACCAGTCTTCTAGAGGATACAGAATAACTAGTGAGTGATTACATACTGCATCGGATAAATTGCACAGCTTAACCATGCAATACGAATAAAGGAGTAATATCCCAAGAATCAGCATACCATTTATCTAAAAACTGAATATTGTTCAATATATGCAACCTGAAAAAGATAATATGAAAAGAGAAGGCCCTCACATTGCCAACAAACACTGATCGAGAATCTACTTCCTCTCTACTTGCTTGAGATACAGAAGAGGCAGCAGGATCTAGTCAGAAATTAAAGAACATAAATAAATTATAAGAGCAGAAGAACATTGCAGGGGTAGGTTTCGAACTATTTGTTAACTCTTACTTATACTGACCAGGACAAGAAACAGTAAGCAAAAAAACAAAGAAAAGGATTTAATTAAGGATCAAGCAGTTCATTGTATGACTTCAACCAATAATGTCATTGAATTTCAAACTGATTAGTTAAAAAAGTAGCGCCAGATGAATGAATTACGCTCTTAATTACTGCTACCACTTGAGACAACATAACCATGGGATACTGGCTATTTTGATCCTTTTTAAAAGACAAATTCTTTGGGAGAACTCCACTATAACAGCAAAAGTCAAACGATATAGTTGCCTCGGTAGAGTTTTTACGTAAATGATTATGGTTACTGGCAACCGGATGTAGCTCCTCAAGGTCCAATCAACAAGGAAACCATAAATTAAAACAACAGACTTAACTACAGAATGCGTTGAGACAAATAGGAGTCTTTACTTCCCATTTAGACCTAACAATCAAAACAGGACAGCAAAGAGCGTGTGAGGGGATTAAACCTTGGGCGGAACCCATCTCCTTCTCAACCTTGGCTTGCATCTCACGAAGAGCAGCCGCCTCATCTTCCATCTCCTTTAACCGCTTCTTCATGTCATCAAGCTCCTGCATATTGATCCACCACAGATTGACCGAAACCAAAATCAGGGTTTCTTTTTCCCTCTAAACACAATAAGAATGTCGGATAAATTGAAACAATTTGCAAAGTAAAATCACAATGCAAAATGACAACTAACAACACATTAACTTTTTTTAAAATGACAACTAACAACACATTTCTCTAAATAACAGACACAATAACGAAAAGAAGAAGAGAAAAGAACCCAGAAGACAGACACAGAGAACGAACCGCTACCGCTTCATTGCTCTCTGAACCGGTCATCTCCACATCGCCATCTTCCATTCTCTTTGTGTGAGCCTGTGCGTGTGTCTGATAATTTAGTAATTGGGATTCTAATGCACCTTTCGCTTATAATTTGGATATAATTAAAATTTTACCAACACTAAATATTTATAGTGAATATTTTGTTAAAAATGAAGAATTTGTTCCGTTGAATTTCTAATAAAAACTGAAAATCAAAATTTGTTTAATTTTACTATTTTATTTTATTATAATATTAAATTTTAATATTACATTTTAATTTAATTTAATTTAATTTAATTTTAATATATCAAATATATGTAAATTAATTCATTCTCATTATTGTTAGAATGTATAAATATTTAATATATTTAAAAAGTTTACACATCAATTCTATGTAATAAGAGCTTACAAAATGCAAAAATTATATTAACTTATTATAATTAAATAATAAAAGATGTTAATCATGTTATAATGCTTTAGAACATAATAATATCTTCCTTTGTTCGAGAGCAACATATATCAATTAGAGTTTTCATTAATATAATTATCCCATATTTGTTTAATAATTTCATCTCATTTTCAAGATATACTTTAAAATTGTACGAGAGTAATATTATACTCTACTTGAAAACTTGTATCTTTAGTATACTTTCCACAATTTATTATTTTTGGCTCCAACAGAAATAACCTCTCTGCCAAATTAGGGTAAGGCTACCTATTACAAAATCTTTCGAGACTTGCATTTTAGCAGGACTTTTACTAGGTAATTGTTGCTGTTGTTATTGTTGTTGTACAATTTACTGTTTATTTTTAACATTACCATCTAATAATTCATCATTTTATTCATGCATTTTTTATAAAATTACATGTAACACAACAAGTAATAACAAAGTTTTTTTTTCATATCATAACTCAACATGTTCGAAAGTATAAGAAATCCTATTTTTAGAATGCTAAAATATCTTCCACTAATATTTCTTAATGTAGAATGAATATAGTTAAGTCTTGAGGACTTTTCTTCCTTTATAATTAAAAAAATGATATATCTTACATCGATGTGGTAAAAAAAATTTAAGCATATTAGTGTAGCCTAAATCAAATAAATAGATCTTACCTAAATATACAAAGAACGTGATATTGACAATAATGCAATACCTTGTAGAGGTATAGGAAATTAATTAGATTTATCATTATTTTTAGAAGAACTCGAGATTCATTTGCAATACTTTCCCATTCATTCGTTACATATGTAAAACATATGTCAAATAACATATAATATTTTGGCTTAAATTAGTCCTTTTACTCCTATACAATATTTATTCATCAACTGGAACATATGCATTAATATGTGTATTATTTATTTCTTCTATCAATTTTTCAAAAAATTATATTATTAAAATAATTAAGTAAATATAATGACATTAAAAATAATAATTAAATATATGAATATACATGAAAATATGAAAAATAATTTTGAATTGTGTTGATTCTCAAGTGGTGTATCAGTAAAGATGGTGGAGTAATAACTCTTTTGTACTAGACAATTAACTGCTTATAAGACTTTATAAAAATATTTTGAAACTATACTCTAGTTGTCCCTCTATGCCTATAGTCATTGAGAACATTGCTACTAGTTCCTCTATAATCAAATGACTTGTTGACTTTAAGCCTCATAAACTCTTAAACTCATTATATAAGCTTATGAAGATTATCTTACTCATTCTTAAGTTCTCATAAATTCTTATAGAATTCTCATTCAAAAATTTTAATATCCAATTATGACTTTATAGAGTAGAAGTTCTATATGTTTGCTTGTGCAATGATAGATATTTGTTCTCATCCCTAGCTAGAGAAAAAAATAACCACCTTTATCAATTCATCATTTGAATCTAATTCACAATTTGATAAGGAGGATGTGTATCTATAATATTGCAATTAAATAATTAATACAATATTTAAATATAAATGATAAAAAATATTAAACACCATGACATTTAACATAAATTTAAAAAGTTCATATCAAAGATTCATTCAAATGGTTTATACCAAACATTCATAAAGTTAAAACTATAAAATAGTTCTAAACATAAAAGTGCCTAAATACTTCAATATGCAATGACATGAAAAAATAAATAAAGAGACACAATTTTTTTTTTGGAATTTTAAAGAGACACAATTTAATCCATCTTCCTTGCATCTGGCATCTTCACAAAAATCTAATCCATCTTCAAAAACATCCAAGTAAAGAATCATATAAAGCTTTAGCAAATACTATAAGAAATCCAAACTTTCGATCATTATATTATCTCTTGATTAGTTGATAAAGCTTTAAACCCATTCTATTAGGCGGATAATGTTACGACCATTTTTTCTGCAAGTAAATCATTCTTTCTTTTTGACTATCCACTAATTGTAATCAAGAATGTTAATTTATATCTTCTTTGCCTTCTTCTTTTTAGGCAATTTCCTTTTCTTAAAAGGAGAATTTGTATCTTAATCTCTTTTTTCATTGAATGAACAAACTTCATCAACACCAATTCTATGTTCTTCTTCTATATTGTTTGATGGAGATATAATTGATGGATATGCAGGCAACATAATTGCAGTAGTATCTCCAAAAATATGACATAAGTTTGCAAACTCCTTGCATCTCTTTTTTCTTTTTAAATCTGTAAATCATCTTACACACCTATAATGAACAAAAATGTACATAAGGAAAAAATATAGTATGATATATCAATAAGCAAAGATATAGTTTACCTTAAATAAAATTTTCCAATGTTCATCTGTAGCATTAATGCATTGTACTTGTTTTTTAATTGAATATCAGTATACTCTTTACTGAATTTTGTTTAAAGAATTTCCTTAATATTATTCCAACCAAATTGAAAAAGGGTCGTATTTGTTTGATTTCCCTTCTTTACTTCTTCAATCCATAACGGGATTGAATACATCTTCATGTATCATTCTATACTCCATCCTTTTCATTTATTTTCAAATAATCATTAGAATATTTCATATTATTTAAAGCTTATATACTAAAAGTAATTACATATAAGTGAAAATAGAAAAAAGTCACAAGAAGATGTTACACCAAGCAAGAAATTTTATTACAAGCTTTACTATCTTTATATTAGAATGGTGGCTACATATAAACTTGCTATAATATCATAATCTTAATGTAAAATCAAAGGAAAGTTTACAAATAATTGTCTCATAACTTATAATCCTTACTAGCCAATCTCTTAAATATATTAATTATGAATATTATCTTAACAAAAGGACATATTATTCTTATATGCAATTCTTATTATTAGATCAATTCATATATGTAATAGTAGTGTCTTAGTTAGCAAAGAAACTAAATATTTTTTAGAAGAAAAAGATGAAATTTTGTTAAGCCTTTGAGGCATACAAAATAATCAAAATACAACATAATTATTACATCATGATAAAATTAATCATAAAATGGAGATGACCAGTCAATTACAAGACTGAATTACAGAATGCAATGTTTATCACCCTTCAACAAGTGGCAAGATTATAGTTTCCATGAGTTATTAAAGTAGTTAGTATCACCAAACTTGTCCTTGTATAGGTTGATGTGTAACTTGATTTATTGCATAAGTTCTTATGGAATTTTTCCTTGCTTTTCTTTATATCTTGGAATATTCTTTTATTTCTTTCATCGCAAACGACAGCCATAATTAAAGCCAAGATCACACAGAAGCACAATCTCTTGGCTTTGTTTGTAAACCAAACTATAGTACACCAATCTACAATTATATTCTAGGTAAACATTATGGATGTGACATAGGTTAAAGAGTGAGTTCTAGCTTTCATTAGTGAATTCACATAAAAAGAATAGGTGCTACATGTTCTCTTCAACTTTTCTACATAATACACACTAATTAGGAATATGTAAATATTTAAAGATTTTGTCAACTGTTTGAAGCTTATTCTTCATAGCCATCCATAGAATTGTTGATGTTCAAGGATTATGGTGTTTGAACGAAACTACATTGGTTTATAGGATAAGATCTATTGTGTTTATTAAGAATTGTCTGTAAGTTGTGTTTGTAAACTTTTTTGTGTTAGGAGTTAGGATATTTCTAGATAACACTGTCATCCTCATCATCAAGATGTGTAAGCTTTACTTCTTATTTGATATGTTCTGGTATGAGATAGATATAAAAACATGCTAGTTGATAAAAGCATCATCTCCTAAATCCTCATTTTGCATTATTGATTTAAAAGTGTGGAAGGGTGGTGATTTTATAGTGGTCCAATTGATAACCAGTTATCGTACCAAAAACTAGTATTTTTTTCCATTCCCAATCAAAATAATGAACTTTAGTATGACTTTTCAACTATTTAAAATAATTTTCTTCATAATCCAAGAAGTTCTAGAGGGTGGATTGTAATTACAAATGCTATCGGCTTCAAGATAGTACCCATGTACGTATTTGGACCACAAAGATTGCTTATTATTGCACAGTCTCTAGAGACTTTTAATCATCATGGTTGTGTTTATAATTTTTAAAGAAATGATGTTGAGGTCCCTTTCATATTTTGGTTGGCAAATCTCAATCTATTTGATTTTAGCTTTGCCTTAAGGGTTACTAGTGGCAGCCATAGAAAGCTCTTGACAATCATATCAATATGTTTGTTCATAGAAGCTGGAAATACCATATGTGCAGCCCAATATAAGTTCACTGGAGTAAGGATAGAGAAAACAATTATACTCTACCAGTTAATGAAAATGTTTTGCTCATCTAGATGGAGATTCTTTTGTTAATTTGATAAATAAGAAAACTATATTCTCTACAGTCCATTTTGTTCTTAGAAATGGGAAATCCAAGATAAAACATAGATAACATCATCAATTTGAAGCCAGTGATAGATTTTATGTTATACTTTAGATGGTTGGCACTTTACGAAAGAAAAAAATCTACTTTTAGAGTAATTAATATCAACAATTGTAAGTCTTTGAAGATCTTGAGGTTAAGATTACGGAGGTTAAGATTAAGGCATTTATGGATATAGGATTAGCATTTACAAGGAGGATTAAGTCACCCATAAAGCAAATATTTGAAAACTTGAACTTCTTGCACTTTGAGTGATATTTAAATGATTTGTATTTTAAATACTTTTTTGAACACTTCCGTAGCAATTGTAAGTAATTAGGGTGAGATAGAATCACCTTGTTGAATTCCTTTTATGTTTTTGATGATCTTGGTAGGCAGACCATTAATTAAAAAACTAAAAGTAGGGGTGGACATGCATTGTATTATCCACTTGATGAAGGTTTGAGGGAAATTCATGGCAATTAGAGTGTTGGTGATGAAGTCCCAACTGAGATTATCAAAAGCTTTCCTTAAATCAATTTTAAGGATACAGTTCTTCTTGCTTTTCTTCTTGGAGTAGTTCTTGAACAACTCTTGGATTAGTAATATGTTATCTCCTATTACTCTGCTGGAATGAAAGCTCCTTGTGTTTCATCAAAGAATTTGGGAAGCACATCCTTTATCCCATTAGCAAGAATTTTAGAGATGACCTTGTATATTGTATTGCAGCAAGCAATAGGCCTTTAGTCTAGAAAAGGTCTCCTATTCAACACCTTTGGAAACTAGAGTGATGTATGTTTTATTAAGCTTAACTAGAAACACTCCTTTCCTAAAGAATTCCAATATCACATCCATTACCATCTACTTTGTAACATTCTTAGATTTAATGCAAAAATTACCATTAAAACCATTTGGCCACAAGGCCTTGTGAGGATTCAAAGACTTCAGGGCTTTCTCAATTTCTAATATAGTTATAGGCATGTAGAGAGATTCAATTTCTTATATGCTTAGACTTTCATTTATCACTTCCTTTATAAAAGGGACTATGGAATAAGAATTATTGGGATCATTCATCAATTTGGAGAAAAATTTAAAGCTTCATCAAGTAACAGCTGTTGGTCATTCAGTTTTTGATCGCCCTCTAGGCAAATTATTCTGTTTCTGCATTTCCTAGTACGTAATGCTTTGTGGAAGTAAAAGGTGCTTCTGTCCCCTTCCTTGAGCCATCTTATACAAGATCTCTGTTTCATTAATGAAAAGTCATAACTTATAGCATTAGCAAGATTCCTCATTACTGTTTTCTCTATGGCTTGAAGAATTGTAGAACTAGGATTGAGGTATATCTTGGACTAAATTTTGTCTAAATTTTGTCCAGCTTTCTTTTGGCTATGCCTAGCAGGTGGTACGAAATGTAATGTTATTACCAGATTTGATGATGCATGAATGAACTATTATGGCAAATGATTTATTGTTGTATGGGATTATTTCAGTTATGTTGCTGTAAAAAGTTTAATTTTTTAATAAACTGATTAACACTCTCTGCGCTCATTTAGCTCACCCTTATTTTTATGTTTTTAAACAAACCACCCTAGGTATGTGTACAAGTGCTGCAGTAATTAGGACTCTACTGTAAGATTAGTTATATCGTTGGGTGTTACTGTGCTTGTGTAATTTTTCCTATGCATGTGATATGTTTTACATTATTTTGGAAATCAAAAGAATGATTTTGTAAATATTTGTGGGATTGTAAATACCTTTTAATTAATGAACTATGGGGGCTTTAATCCTCAATGATGTTTTAAAATGTCGAGAATTGTATGATTGTGATTGCTTGTGATGTGGACTTGAGATCCCATTCTAAAAGTTGAGATAGTGTATGAAATATTAAAAGTGTTTTAAATTGTGTTATGCAGGTTTTTTAAATTTGGGAATCTTAGAAAAGCAATCGTTATGTTGTCGAAATTTTTAGTAAAATGATTTGTTAAAAAATTTTCCACTATTTTTCATGCTTTTAACTTTTAAATTATGAAGGTTTTTAATAGTTGAACAACTCGACTTTATGGGAACCTTTTGGTTGAGTTAGATATCGATTGGAGGACTACTGTAGAGGTCATTGGGAGGGTTCCACTCAGGTTCTATAAAGGAAACTTCAGGATGGGTCCTTTAAATGAAGGT
>JANTNU010000005.1:15569487-15579855 GCA_024752395.1 Erythroxylum havanense | reverse complement strand
CATAGATTAGGAGTCAACAAATGCATAATCACTAAAGAAAACAGGCCTAATTTGTAGTATAAATTTGGTCCAATCAACCTGCTTTGTAACCTCTTCCTAGTTACTTTATAAGTAGCATTACTATCAGTGATGAACTATACACTATTTCTACCTTAAATTCATTTACAACTTTGTAAAAAATATTTACTTGTGGATTAACATTCATAATAAGGTTAAATGCATCAAATATAATCCTATTACTAGAATAAATAAAAAATTCAAATGGACTCTTTTGTCCTGACCATCATATGTGATTTGACATCTATAAGTTAACTTAGTCAATTTTTTCACCAAAATTAATTTTTATTTCACCAACCATGTTTCTCAGAAGATTACCTCTATAGTCATCAATTAAACAAATAGAGGCAATAACATCCACTATGGACTAGTAACAACAAGATTAGGTAAAATTGAATGACACATATACATTTTACCACCATTTAGCCATTTCCATTTTTGTATTATAAACTATTCTTTGTATTATAATACACATCAAATTAAGGTTAAGCTCTAAGAATTATTTGTAAAGTAAAACAACTAGGCAATTTTCTTCTCATTTTCCTTATGTCAGTTGCAACAGTCTATTGTTCTTGAGAATGAAGACCAACTTTAAAATTTTCAGTATCATCCTCACCACTGCTAGATGAACTTCCATTTCCAATTTCATAGTTCAGTATGTGCATTCTTTCTTTCTTATTTGATATTCTTCAAGAAAACTATGTATAAAGCCTGTCTCCATATAAGACAAATTTAAATGGATTATGATATATTTAAGTCCATTTCCTTTTAAAAAATTTTAATCACAAATAAAAAATATTAAATTCCTTTAAAATATAATCAGATTATTAAAAAGACCAATAGAGCAACAAAAAGGTATTATAGTAGGCACATAATTAAATGAGACACTAACTGCTAAGCAAACATTTTAGAATTAAGAGTTTGAAGCATCTAATCCTGCAAATGATTAAGTATACAAAAATTAAAAGAAATTGTTTTCTATTCTCATTGTTATAGTGAGTCATCAAGGGAAATATATGGGATTTTGAGTTAACCAAGCATGAAACCTGCAACTAATCAATTAAGTAAACATGTGTTGTTATTATTTTAGACTTACAGTTCACATTATTTCTTTGAATTTTGAATTAGGACTAGTTACATAACTTTTGAAATTACATATTATCTTCTAAAACAACTATTTTTATTGGATTTTTTAACACCTTTGGACATAATTAACAAGAGGTAAAGTATAAACAAGATATTAGTAATAGTAATTTATAAAACAAGAGATCATTAGATCAGAAAAAGGCATTATCAAGTATTATTAAAACTATTATCCACAATATCTAAAGGCATATCAAAAAATTTTAAGGCAAAATCACGTGTTCTAGCAACTCCTCTAACATTAAATGCACCACTACCAAATCATTATTATAAATGATCTCACTAGCAAGATAATAAAGAATGACAAAAAGAAGTCCAAGAAGATGTAAATATTATTTAACAAGAAAAGATTTAGAGTTAAAAAATGAAACATAGAATAATTATCTAAAGGCACATGTGGTCTATAGGGATGGAAAAATAACCAATTGATTGTACAAAATGAAGATCATACGAAAAAATAAGTTTAACACCTACTAGTGATGATATTCATAACAAGTTTGGCTGTAATATATTTCTAACCTTGATTTCAAAATTTAAAAGATATATAGAGTTTATGAATAACTAATATAGTTTCTCAAATAATTTCCCACAATTTTTAAGCTAAGACACCACTACCTTAAAAATAAATAATGAAACATATTGTGGAACTCAAGTTAACTTATAATAAAATAGGCAACAGATAAAAAAGAAGTTAGGATTACCTTGATATGTCATTTATTTCTATAAAAATTGAGTCAAGGATGTAAAATATTTAAATAGTTGCTCATTACATTAAGTATTTATAGACTTGGACAAAATTAATAAACATGTTTAAACTTATGGTATCTATATTTACACTTTACCAAAGCATAGTCCTAGATGGTGAGAGGCAACTAACAGTGTGAGGCAATTGATGGGAAAAAGCGAGTGGTAAGATGTGAGTGATGGTGAGACACTACTGACAATGGGACATTGTCGTGAAGAAAGGTGATGGTGATAAGGAGGCACAAAGCAAATTAAGCTTAAGAGAGGTTAACATGATGACTAATAAGGAGGTACATAGGCAGAGCATAATATAGTGAAAGAGTTCATATCAATATTTAATAAAGAATATGGTTAAGATCGCAAGAGACAGAGATTAGAGTTGAGATTGGATGTGATAATAAAGGAGAAAACAAGAAAAATTAGGTGATTTAGGATTTGTTTTTCAATTTAATACATAATTTACTTAAAATTATAGATTAGTCCTTACATTTTACTAGTATTTTAGGTATTAATTGATACTAAACAATACTAGCCAAAATCACCTGTATAACTCAAAAAAAATAAACTTAATGCTCAGATCCAAATTGTCGTATCAATTTTCAGTCAATATAGTCCATTTTAGTTAATAACAATTAGTATGGTACAAAAATAATAATTTTAGACCTAACTTTAATGAAGTTTATTATCGTTATAAGGTTGTCACTTTTTTTAAAAAAGTTTTCTAACATTGTTTTTTCTTTTAGATTTATCCTTTGTCATCAATTATTGTCACAAAACAATTCTCATAGTAATATAAGTAGTATATTTTGTAACATAATTATGATAAAATGGATAATGATAGTTTAGAACAGAAAACCAACAAGAAAATGAGTTTTGCAAAATCGAAGAGTGAGTACACCAAAATTTAGTTGGATTCAACTGTACAACCTTTTATAATTATTAACATATGTAAATACTAGGAATTTACGGTGAGAATTGATGCAAGTCATGATCACAATTAAGTTTAATTAAATATGAATTAGACTTAAATATGATTCAATATCTTATATTGATCCTTATTTATTCAATATCTCATGTTTAACCTTTAAAGATTTTCAAAATTTATAACTAATTCCAATTTGATTAAATTACCTTTCTCTTATCAGTCGTTGTTTATGTATAAATTATTAGGTTCCCTAATTTGTTGGTGATATGTATAAGTTATAATCTTAAATTGTATTTAAGATTAGATAAATTATACATTTTATTTCTATATATCAAAATTTATATTTAATAACTATCATGATCACTCAAACATTAAAATTGTATGATTTTTACTAACCTTTCCAGACATTACTTTTTATATAAAATAATCCTTTTATCACATAATATTTTGACTATACATAAAGTATGAAATAATGTCTGCTCTATTTAAGTCCAATCATATCAGTTCTCCATCGTTAGCAATTGATTTTGTTAATAACATTTAAAAGCTATTCTCAGAGTGTCATTCCACTTTAAGGATTTTTTCAATCAATAATGATTGAAAACAATGGAACATTTTTAAAGGTGATGAATCTTATATTGATCACTAATTTAACTTTATATAACTCATGCTATATCCATTAACTACAAATTGAGCTACATTTGACTAGGATAGCTCATAATTAGTTTCAAAACATAATTTTGTTTATAAGATGCTTTGGAGATCTTAATTGAAATGTCAGTTATACAGTCATCACAATTAGTATTTCTATAGACATCCAAGTAATGTTAAAAATAGAATTCTTATATCGGGTTAGTTCAGTGAACTTATTCTCTAATAAACACCCACACACTTATTTAAGTGGCTCCATACTTTAGTCTGTGAGATCAACTACTTCCTTTATAAGGAAGAATTATAATGCATACTAATCTTTTATGCTTTATTAATGACCATTATTAATAGAACAATAATTAAAACTGATTTAGGATACCATAATTTTCCTTTAACAAATGATTACTTAGTCATTCTTAGCCAAGGTAAGGAACATAATCGAGAGTTGTTCTCCTGCAAGAATGGTGATGGTGAAAAAAGATTTTTCTTTGACCAATAACTAGTCTCATTTTGGTTTGTTAAATTGCTTAAATGAATTAACTCCCCTCAAGTAAAAATTCCATCATGATGTCACTATATACTAAGTTCTATCAGAACAATATGTTATCATAAGAACTTTAATAACTTTAAATAATGTCCTTTCTTTCCAACTTCACCTTGATACCTGACAAAGAGGATAAAATTATATGGAATGACAATTCATAAGGTAAATTCACTAATGCCTTATACATATAGCTCCTTAGTCCAACAAACCCAAGGGTTGAGTGGTTCCACCCTATTTGGATAAAGCATGTTATACCCTCGAGCTTCCTGTGCACTTTGGTTAGTAGTAAAAGGAAAACTCCAAATCCTGGATACATTATCCAAAATTTTCTTCATTCCAAACTTTTTTTAAATCAAACAAAATTTATTAAGATAATATGAATGCAAATACACAAGTTTAAGAGCTTCTCCTACATCAGAGAGAAGCTAAACAACATCGTAGTAAAGAAACCATGGACCAAATCAAAACAACACCGCGATAGATACAACTAAAAGCTAAAACTTAAAAAATGACAATGTAGTAAGGGTAGTTGTAGAAAAAGCATTAACTATCAAAGAGTCCTATAAATGGTAAAGAGAAACTCTCTTATTAAAAGAGGACTCCAGAAGCTTCCGAATTAAGGCATCGGGTGGCTACTTCATCACCATGCGGGTCAACCAAGTAAGGATTCTTGTCTTGAAAAAATGTGCTTCCTTTACTTTGTCTGAACTTTGAATGTCCTATTTAGGGTAGAATCATCGAGAGATTCCTTCTATCCATTGGTGGTGGAAATGTGTGGAGTCACTGTTGAGAGGTATGCATCTTTTTCTTCATGATCCTTATATTAATTGCTCTTTTGGAAAAAAAAGAATAGAGTAAATAATATTATGAAGCTAAATAAATAAGGTAGTAGTTGGAAATTCGATACTCAACACTAGAAGCATGCTTTAGGAAGAATAATTATTGGTTTTAATCCAAAAATTGAGGAGGTTGAGGTCTTGGAAGTGGAAGTGTAGGTGATGCAGGTGAAATGACAGTTCAAAGTAGAGGATGTGTATATTTTCTCCTCTTTTGTATATGGCTTTAATTATGCCTTTCAAAAGAAGAAGCTATGGAAGAGTTTGGTGGATTTCCAGAATAGAGTGGTTGGCCCCCAAGTTGTCAGTGGTAATTTTAATTCTACTTTGTTTAGAACTAAAGGTGAAGTAAATGCTCTCCTAAGGAAATTCACATCAGATTTCAAGGATTGTATGGAGACAATAGGCCTCATTGATCTCAAATATCAGGGTCACACATTCACTTAGAGCGATAACCAAGCTAAGGACTGGTCTATAAGGAAAAGCTAGATCAGGTGCTCGTTAATCAGAGTTGGTTACTTCAGTTTCTTATGAGTTCTACCTCCTTTCTAAATCCTGTCTTCTCTGACCACTTCCCTACCATGATAGAAGGTATGTTTCTTAAACAAAATGGTAAATTTCTTTTAAAATTTAACAATTTTTGGGCAGATATGGAAGGTTTTCAAGAGGTTGTTTATAAAGGAATGTTATAGGTTGTGTATGGTATTAAACAATTTATATGTGTTTAGAGGCTCAAAGCAATCAAGGATGAATTGAAAAAACTAAAGGCTACGAAAGCAAGCTCCACAACTAAATCTATTGAAAGATCTAAGAATGATCTTTCTATAATTCAAGGACAACTTTTTAATAACCTAGGAACCTTCAACTTTTGTTACTAGAGAAAGTGAAACTGAACCTTGATCTCTCTGTTATTTAAAATCATAAAATTTTGATAAAGCAAAGAGCAAGGGTTAAATGGCTACATGAAGTTCATAAATGCTCTAAGTTCTTCAATTGATTAATGGGGAGAAGGAACAACAATAGACTTTCTATCATCTAAGTTGAAGATAGTAGGTTACTCATCCATCATGATCAAATCTTTGAAGAGGTAGGGAAATATGTCAATAGATTTTATGGTCAATCTACTAGGATTTCAGTTACCTTACACTTGTTAAATTCTTTCATTTTGAAGAAGCTATCTCAAGAAAAGGCTCTTAATTTAATCAGGCCTATCCAAGATGCAGAAGTTATCTCCCAATGAATCCTAATAAAGCTCTAGGTCTTGATGGCCTAAATGGAGTTTTCTTTTGCAAAGCCTAGGGCGAGATTGGAAGGATGGTTAAACAAGCTATGAGTGAATTCTTCTCTACTAGGGTATTGTTAAAAGAGATTGATAAAACCTTCCTTTGCTTAATTCCTTAGACAAGTAACTTGATTCCTTTAAAGAGCGGGTAATGGGAAAAAATAGCACACTTTTGGTTTGATAATTGGACGAGTCATAGTATATTAATTTGAATTCCTAATGCAGTCTAATGTTGGAGTCATCTTCCACTTAATGCTGAAGTTTATGCAGTCATTATTGACAACAAGTGGAATGATTATCTAGACTAGGTGATTTACCTCATCCCTAGTTATGCCCCTAATTACAAGAATCAAGACAAATACTCTTAGTTAAACCAACCCCTAATTTCTTTTTTAACAAGCTATATAGGAAGTGACTATCACAGGGTAGTCCTTTATTGATTAGTACCCTGTAGTTTGGTATAGGTGCTTGAGACCCAACTTCTCTTGCTTATTATACTTGGCAACATTGAATAAAATGGCATTTTCTAAACTTGGACAACACATATGTCCTATGCAGGAATGATAATGAAACTAGAGATCAACTTTTTTTTTCAATGCCCTTTTAGTGAGAGCATATGGAGAACAATTAAAAAGAAGTGTCATTAGAGATGGGATAGGATTTTGCTTACTATGATATTGGAAAAATTAATAAAACTAAAGACTGACCCTAAAGGGAATAGAGCAATTTACATATTTTCACTTGCTTCTAGTATTGAGGAGATATGGAAAGAGAGGAACTTGTGAATTTTCAAAGGCAGAATGCGTTAAAATCTAGAGGTGATGAATTCTATAATTATGAGGATTAGAGAATCGATTTTTCTCTCAAAAGAACTACCTAATTGTATTGAACACGTTGTTAGAACACGAAATCTAGGTTAACCTTCAAACATGTAATACCATAATAATGGAGGAAAAGGGATTATGAGTTTACACCTATAGAAAGATGTACTCTTAAAGATACTGTGGGAAGCCATTAAATTAGATGATTGGAAGCATCGTGTCAATTGACCATGAATTGAAGTCTATATAAGAGAGATAGAAGAGGTGAACTCTTTAAAGGAATTTGGGGTACTTATCTTAAGAATTAAGCAAAGGAAATTTTATTGAGAATAATTCACTCACAGCTTATTTAACCTTCCTTCCAATCTCACCCTAAGCTTTCCGAAAGAAAACTCCATTTAAGCCATTGGGACCTAAAGCTTTATTAGGATTCATTTGGGAGATAACATCTTCAATATCTGCAGCTTGGATAGGCCAAAATAAATTAAGAGCCTTTTCTTAATATATCTTCTTTGAAATGAAAGAGTTTAACAAGTGTGAGGTAACTGAAATCCTAGTAGATTGAATATATCTTCTTTGAAATGAAAGAGTTTAACAAGTGTGAGGTAACTGAAATCCTAGTAGATTGACCACAAAATCTACTAAATTATTTCCGTTTTTCTTTGAAGATTTGAAATTGATGGTTGAGTAACCTGCCATCTTCAGTTTGAATGATAGAAATTCTATTGTTGTTCCTTCTCCCCACTAATGAGTTGAAGAACTCGGAGCATTTATCGGCTTCTTGCATCCATTTAACCCTTGCTCTTTACTTTATCATAATTTTATGATTTTGAATAACAGAGAGATAGTTGTTCAGTTTCACTTTCTCTAGTGACAAAAGTTGATGGTCCCTAGGGTTATTAAAAAGTTGCCTTTGAATTACAGAAAGATCACTCTTAGATCTTTCAATCGCTTTATTAGTGGAGCTTTGCCTTGTAGCATTTAGTTTTTTCAATTCATCCTTGATTGCTTTGAGCCTCTGAACACATATAAATTGTTTAGTACCATACACGGCCTACAACATTCCTTTCTGAATAGCCTCTTGAAAACCATCCATATTTGCCCAAAAATTGTTAAATATGAAAGGAAATTTAGCATTCTGTTTGAGGAACATACCCTCTACCCTAGCAGGGAAGTGGTCAAAGAAGAGAGGATCCAGAAAGGAGGCAGAACTCATAAGAAACTGAAGGAGCCAACTCTAATTAACTAGCACTTGATCCAACTTTTCCTATAAACCATTCTTTAGCTTGCTTATTGCTCCAAGTAAAAGTGTGACCCTGATACTTAAGATCAATGAGGCCTATTGTGTCTAACAATTCTTAAAATCTAATGTACATTTCCTCAGGGGAGCATTTCCTTCACCTTTAGTTCTAAACAAAGTAGAATTAGAATCATCATTGATAGCCTGGGGGCCAACTACTCTATTCTAGAAATCGACCAAACTCTTCCATAGCTCCTTCCTTTGGAACACATAATTAGAATTCGTTTTAATAAGATGTGTATATTTTCTCGTTGTCATATATGGCTCTAATCCACTTCTAAGACCTTTACATCCATAATTTCTGGATTAAAACCAATAATTATTCTTCTCAAAGTATGCTTCTGGTGATTAGCAATGAATTTCCAGGTATTACCCAATTTATTCAGCTTCATAATATTATCTACTCTAATATTGGTTTCCGAGCAATTAAACATGACTTTTCTTGATAGAAAAAATCCTTCAAAGTTAAAAGTTTCTTTGGGAAGTTAATACCTCTAACATTCCATGTAACCAATTCATTAAGATGTAGCTCATTTGGAGCCTTTCTTTCTATTCCTACTTACTCTCCTCGTAACCACATCCTCAAAAGAAGTTCCTAGATCATCTCCCATTATAGAAGAGGAGGAGGTGCAAGTG
Source organism: Erythroxylum havanense (assembly GCA_024752395.1). Lineage (NCBI taxonomy): Eukaryota > Viridiplantae > Streptophyta > Magnoliopsida > Malpighiales > Erythroxylaceae > Erythroxylum > Erythroxylum havanense. The sequence continues at coordinate 15,570,916 of JANTNU010000005.1, read as the reverse complement.
ATCCACTTCGGTTTAGTATAGCAGGGGAGTTTATTTGTTCTAATGCCTCTTTCTTTTCCCCATTCTTAGTTGGAGTATCCAACTAGAACTTGGGATTTGCAGAGAGAGGAGATACCACCTTTGCATTACTCACTTATTCAATGTTGGCCTCTTGCACAATCTCTTTGTCTAGATTCCTTTTGATTGCTTTTATGACTTGCATGTTCATCTAATCCCATAAGCTCCTTATAGTCTCCTATTAAGAACTTCTTACTCGTAGGTATTCAACTTTTCCCTTGAGATTTCAGTGATGACTTCCATTGGTAGTTAACATAGATATTGTCTTCAAATAAAGAGCCATTTGCTCCCAATCTCATAACTGGTATACTTTCTGGCATATTTTGCATTAACTCTATGTTTATACATAGCCTTGTATATCCAACTCTTTTCCTTTGTGCAACATTTTCTTCCATACAAAGAGGAATTCCAATGTAGCTCGTTATTATGCTAAGGCCTTTGGTACTCCAATATTCAAGTGGAACATTGTGTAAATGTACCCATAAAGGAACAAATTGGTGTTTAATGAAAATCAATTTGGATCCCTGGTCTCTATGGCTGTAAAAACAAAGGCTAGTTTTGGATATGCTAGGGATCCTCCTCCACTACTTTCATAACTGCAGTTTTAGATGAGAAGGTAAATAACAATATGTTTTCTTCCGCTATAACACTTCAAGTAAACATTTGTTTTTTAACATATTTTGTGCCCATTTTTTAATGATTGGAAATGCAGGTCTCCTATCCCAAAAGAAGCCAATCAAACAAGTTCCTAATTTTCAACCTAAAGAAAATCCAACTCAGAGAAAACCAACAATCTGCCATCTTCCTCTTTCGAAGGGCAATAATGCAAGGTACAGGCCTACCCCTCCCCTATTACTTGTTTCTAGCTTTTCTTAACTTGTTGAAGAACTACAGGTAGAGTATTGGGATCTGGACCGTTCCGGCCAATACTGGCCAGAAGGTATGTACCGACCAGAGACCGGTACCTGGATCCCAACCTCGGTACCGGCCTGTACTAGGGTTTTTCGTTGGGTACTGGCCGATACCCAACATACTGGAAAATTCCAGGTCATTTCGTAACATTTAAAAAGCCGGAGAATTAATTTGCAAATAAAAAAAATTTAACCTAAAAAATCTACCCACTCCCCACCTCGACCTCGACTGCTATCGCTCCTCTTCTGTTGGGACCCGATCCGGGAACCGGATCCCAACCAAAAAACGGAACGGAAAGACGGAAAATCGAAAAGTGAGAAATCGCTAATCGGAATACAAATCGCATCATCGGAGCGAAACGAATACTCGAAAAATTGTGCATTGGAAATACGAATAACAAAGCGGAGAAACTCGAAAGGCAGAATTCCGAATCGAATGCGAATCGAAATAATCAAACTGA
>JANTNU010000005.1:15458916-15472853 GCA_024752395.1 Erythroxylum havanense | reverse complement strand
CCTAAGATGAAAAGAAAGATGATTAATTGTGAAAATAATAAATAAAAATGATATTCCCAGAGGTTTAACAATAAAAGAAGATGATCACAGAGCTTCCTGCATTTTCAAGCCTAGCTACAAGGACAATTTCCATTTACAAACTGTTACAGAAGATGTCTAAAAGATCATATCATAATTTTGTGAAAAGCTACAATAGATATGGACATCTATCTGCTACATCTCATAATTAAAGGAAGCAAGAATTTCCATTCCTAGCTATCTACCCTACTACAAATATACAGAAAGCTATCCTCTCCTGATCTTTTCTTTCGTCCAGTGAGCATCCAGCTTCTTTCAACTACATCTCACATTTTGAAGAACTTTCAATCATGCTTTATTCCCTGCAACAATGGAGTTAGCTCCATATATGCTTGATGAAATGGAAACACATAGAGAAAGAGACTACTATATCAGCATTGTGGCCGTTGAGATCATACCTCTAGAAGTAATCCTATTTTTGTGACTTTTATCATGCAAAGTGGACGGACCTTTTGAGGCCATCAATGAGCTTTGTAGGCCTTCCAGCAGCTATAAACAAGAAGAAAAGAAGCTCGTCAAGGCACTCAATCAAAAGGCATGTTAACTTTTCAAGCTGAATAAAAATAAGCTACATTTTCCACATTCCAATATCAATTATCAAATATTAATCATAATAGGATCCAAGTTCAATTGAGAGTAAATGTTATTTACGTTGAGAAGAAAGTGAAGTCCCATTCATAAGCCTTAAATGGATGAATTGTAATCAAGGACAAATCAAGTGGGCATGATTTATAATGATAAAGATGAATAAATTACCAAATATGTAATTATAACAAAGTTATGTATTTTGAAGGGCTTTAAATTCTAATCTTAACACTTACTCTAGATGTTGGTTGAATTCTGCGGTTGGATCTCCGAGGTTCAGTAGCGTCAAGTGCTGATTTTGAAGTATTACTACTGAAAACTTTGTCCTCGATTTTAACCAACTTTCCACCAATAGGAGCAGGTTTTCTTTTACTTATTCTTTCAGGTTTCACGTTTAATGACGGCACTTTTTTGGAGGAAAGAGTATCTGATTGGAGGGCTACTGAAGAAAACATGACTGGACCCTCCACTCCCTCTGAACCAGAAAGGGATTGCATGTTCACTAGGTTATGTTTCTCTGCAGCATTTTCAACATGACTCACAAAATCCTTGGTCTTTGCAATGTGATCTGCACTAGCACCTTCAGCAATAACAGAAACCTGAGAACCTGATAGATTGTCCTTCTGAGAAGAAATTGTTCGCGTGGAAGCATACTGAAGTTTTCCAGACTTGAGAACTTTGGGCTTAGGAATGACAGCTTGCTTCTCATTTGATTCAGCTTTGGAATTATTTTTCCACCCTTGTAATCCTGATGCCTGAGATCTCGTGCGTTTGGTGAACTTAGTTGAATCATTTGGTTCATTAACTTTACCACTTCGATCTGAAACATAATGCTTACTCACTTCCATAAATTTTCTTTTCTTTCCAGGCTTAGGTATTCCAAAAACAACTCGTGATCCTTCTTTCTGCAACCCAGTCCGAGTCATTCTCAATGTATCCAGTTTACTATCATCTCTAGTTCCCTTTCCAATGTTGAATATTCTATCATCATCAGATATATCCAGTAGTGTTGGTTTACTGGGCTTATCTAATTCCTGAGCGTCAAGTATTTTTGACATCTTATCCTTTCCCTTGGCCTCCACAGCAGCCGCCTGAACCCTTGGTCGCTTCTCTTGTGGTGTATCACCCTGAAATTTAAAGGCAGTACAACAGTAAGTTAAAAGCTAAAGCAATATCAGGGAAAAATAATCAGGGGGTGTGGCAGGGGGAAAAGAGGCAAAAGTGACAACCACCAGGTGAGCAGCATGATCACTATCTCTCAAACTGGACCATTCAATCCATTCTCCATCTTTCCACATAAGAGACGACCTGAGATGCCATGCTCTAACTAATGATGTTTCACTTTGTGCTGCAAACAAAACAGCAAAAAACACAATTCAGGCAAAGAAATTCTATAGTTCAGCGAAAGAACATCACTAACGTAGAGATTATTGAATAGCATTACAGCAGCCTTGATTACACACCTGGAAAATGGACAGTCAACATAGTATCATCTGTCTTGTTCTTTTCAGTGATAATCCCTTCCCACCAGCTGACAGTTTAAGAAAAAATCGACCAGACGGGTAAGAAAATTCTTGAACATAATACAGAACTCAAAAATAGAGAGTTCATGATCCTTGTGAGGACAAGGCATACACCATTTAAACCGAATCTTTAGAATGACAATGGAAATAGTAACTTCCTGGTCAACCATCTAGAAAAATACTTATAAACCCCAGTTGATTGCACTTCTTAGAAGACAATCATGAAAAATAAACCATAGATGTAATCCACTTCTGTTGTAGCACTGTATATGCTAAAGCTGATCATCTTTTCTAGATTTGCCTATCTGGCAGATGACGTGGTTCTATTGATTCCTTTCACCAACAATTAATATACGAATCTGGATCATGAAATTATAAGGCTTAGACTAGCCTTTTTACTGCTAATTATCAATCTAATATGCATACGTCATGCACACTCAAACTTCAGTCTCATCAGACCATTTTGCTAAAAGACCATGCAATAATAAATTTGGCATATTCTTAAGAGAATATTGTTTGTGCAGAAGGAACAGCTTCTGTATCCTTTAGGAGAAATCACAACCTAAATAAATAAATAAATAAATGATTTTGAAAATTATTACATTAGAAAGTTTTGAAAATTAAAACAATAGATGATTCTGAGTAGCATTAATTTATTTCTATGCACAACCAAAATGCCACATAATTACAGGAACCCTACAATACCTAACACTCTCCAAAACTTTCATAGGAACTTAACTAATGGCTTTTGAGTGATTTAGCTATATCAGTCATGTGAACTGCAAAGATAAATATTCAAATGTATACCTATCTTGCATCCATGCGTCAACTCTATCACCGACAGACCATGTATAATCTCCAATGGCAACCCTGCGTCTCTTTCTTGTTCCTTCAGATAGTATTGCTGCAATAGGACGAGTTATCCGTATCTTGGGCACTGCATCTCCTTCACTGAAAAGTGACACCCATTCCTTCAGCTTCTCCGATCCTGCCCCAAATCAAATAGTTGATAAAAATGAACAACTGCCTAGAAACCTAAGCACTGAAGCATTATCCATCTTACTCTGTTCCCAAGAAGTATTTACCATTGATGGGGGAACAAATGTATTAGCAAAATCTTCAGCATTAATGGCTGATGAAATTCAACCAATCCAAAAATATGCACAGTTAAAAGTAGCTTACCTTCAGCAGTTCTCAGTTCATCATACTCAACATGAGCCATCCCATCCTTTAGACTCAACACATTGGCTGAGAACCAGGCTGATTTAAATCCATTCCCATCTTTGAAAACCTATAGAAGTTATCATATTAATGAAAGGAGAAGAAAGAAATAATTTATAAAAGATATTTCTGTTACGAACATTAAACAAGGGGACCCTCTAAACAGTCTCCAAAACCTAGATGGTAAGTAAAGAAAGCAAGTAACATCAGAAGTGCATGTGCCTCAACATGATGAAACTATTGTTGGAAACTGTCAAACCTCAGCATGGGAACCCTCCTTGATGCTATTTCCATTTAACAAATCTGTTTTCACAATTTCATTCTGAAGAGTTGAGGAAGATGTTAATCCATTCTCCGATTCAGGAATCGCTCCAATAGTCTTAGATAAATCCAAATCTTTCCTGCCCTTTTGTGACCTGGTATCCTTTGCAGTGGCTGCACCACCACCACACATGACATCTACCAGTCTCACATCATCTTCACAGGTCTCTCTTGAAGCAGGAAACTTCAAATAATTCATACTCTGTGATTTTTTCTTATTTGATGGGCCCTCTCCTAAGTGTCTGGAAGAAGTATCTGGACCCCCAGACCTATCTGTTTTCAGATTTTCTCTACTGATATCAACAAACTTAGAACCTGTTGTAGAAATTAGTTGAGCTACTTTATGGTAACACTCTGAACCCGATGCTACAGCTTCATCCAAAGACAAATTATCACCCATGGAAACTATTTTCCCAGCTTGAGATACAGCCTCTGCAGCCAATTCCGCAGCTTTAACGATAGCATCCATGTTCTCAGCTTGTTTTGATGCCGCAGAAGCAGCTTCAACCCTCATTCTGGCAGCCTTTCTTGCACCGACAAGGATGGAGCTAGACTTATTTGCTGCATCATCTTCCTCCAAGATGGATGGAGTCGCTTTTCCCATGTTATTAACACAATCAGAAATTGGAACTGCACTGCGTTGATCATGGTTGCCATAACTACTAGACACTACGGCTTCGTCAGCCATCAATTTTGCTTGCAATGCAGCATTAGAAGCGACATTGGCAACTGCAGCTGCTGCCTTTGCCACAGCAGCAGCAGCAGCTACTGCAACAGCTGAGGATGCCAATTTGCTTTCAATATCTGGTAACAATCCAATTTTTCTTTGCTTCTCCAGCTTATTCCATATTTCCTGACTGTGACCAACAGCAGCAGCAGCAAAAGCAGCAGCATCCTCTGCCTTCAATCTTGCTTCGTTTACTTTAGATAGAGTTTCATCAGACAAAACAGTCCTCCTGTCTGTCCTTTCGTCCACTTTACTCAGGTCTGCAGTAGAAGAAGGCGCAGACGTAACAACTTTCTCAGGAGGCGCTTTAGAAACAAAGCTAAGAGGGGTTATGGTGGTAACAGAAGTAGATACATGACTTGCAACAGCAGAAACTGATACTGATTCTGCTTGAGGCAGAGGATTCATAATATTCTGGCCAGGAGTCCCACAAACTGAAGCCTTTTTTCTTTTCCTGGTCTTGGAATCAGCAGACAGTTGGTCAGATGACGCTGTCATTTTTTGTAAATCAGGTAGAGACACACCAGAAAACATGCCAGAAGCCCCAGTCTGCACCACAGGACCAGAGAAAATGTGCTTTATGCCAGAGGAATGAGGAAAGGATGATTCCTTTATAGGTGTCAATTGAACAGTTTCAGTTATGGGTAACTGCACAGGGAAACGACCACTTGCATCAAATGCAGCAGTCTGTGGGGAAGCAACCCAAGGAGCACAAAAAAGTGCCTGAGACATCCAGGAGGGGTTATGTCCAGTAAAACTCCTTATAGGCGGACTTTGAAGGGGATGCAAAGGGGAAAGTGCTCGTTGATAATCCATAACCGGAGTCCTAGTTATGCCACTTGATTGCAAGGTTTCACTAGATGGGGTAGGTAAGCTCCAAAGTGGTGAAGAAAAGGGTACAAGAGGGTTTACAATTGCTTGATTCCCCTTGCTGCTGGCTCGTCCAACAGGAGTTGATAACACTTTGTTTTTGGGTGCACTTTGTTTAATTGCTTGATCAGGAACTGTAGCACCTATTAATCTCAACCCTTGCATGGTTAGTAAGTCAACCAATCAATTCAATAGTAACCCAAAATATGAAATTAGTAAGATACCTGAGCGTGACTGCAAAGGTGTCTCAGGAGCAGTAAAATGAGACTTCTGACCATGAAGCCTTTCTATACATGAATGCCATGCGTTCTCCCAAATGCTCCTTCCACCATCTACAGCATGTCATAATAAAGTGATTCATTATAAGATGAAAAGTGGATAGAAAATAACCAGGGGCAACACCAGAAAAAAGAAAGCACTGACCAGGTCCTCCAAAAGCCGATATCATATAAGCTTCATCAGGTACTGTCCCTTGACTGCAGGATAATTGCAACAATCATCAAAGTTGGAAAATTGCAACAATCATTAAAAGTTGCAAAAGAAAGGCAATCAACCAATGATAAATTCTTTTACAAAATACATCAGAAATAAAATGTTATATTTATGGGGGGTGGAAGTTAAAAACATGACGTACATCAAAGATCCATAAACAAAGATCTGAGCCCGCAACTGCACTTGTTGTAGGTCTGTGAAAGGTTGTTGAAATATTGCCGATGTTGAAGTAGAAGAACTCAAATCTGGCAGGTTAGTAGTTGATGCTGCAAGAACAAAGGGTTTTAAGCTGGAGGAGTCTACATGTCCATAACGCTGCATCTCATTTGGCTGCACAAGTTGAGAAAGCACAGATGGATTGAGTGTTACACTGGCTAGTTTATCTCCCCTTTCTATTCTCACAGGTGCTGGTTCTTTGGTAGTTCCTTTTTTAGAAGTTTCTTTTGCTGTGGCCTTACCAGATGATCGCCTTGGTTTACGTTCCGTGTTACGTTTAGATCCACTAAGTGCTATCGCTCCTTCAGGTGCCTTTTGACTTCCATGCCAAAGTTCTTGACCAGCCTTGGTATTTGACTGGTCCAAGCCAGAAGTTGAAGGAGTTCCATCCACAATCTATAAGAGGTGCCAAATGAAAAATGAAGAATAAACAGATGCAAACCATGTTAAGTGTAATTGTAAAAATTATACAAAATAAACGAGTTGATATCTATTCTGTTAACTCATTCAAGAGAAGAACTTTTGCCACTTGAGGTTTCCTATTTGTCATTTTCCGCCCTGCCTTTCTGGGTGGTTGAAAGAATAACCCAATCCCTGGAGACTTTGTATGGCTTAAATCCAACAAAATGTGTTTACTGAAGACGCAATCTGTAGAAATCTAAATTTCCTACTTTCCTATCTCAAAATACCAAGCTGGAATGGGACAAAAAGCTTATTTTCAAAATTGTCATAACTAGGACAATGTTGTAAAGCAAGTTTCCAAAAAGAAAAAGACTTCCATGCAGTTTTTTGGCAGTTTCAGAGTCCACGAAAGAATTGCAATAAGGAAAAGGTGCAAAATTAGCCTACTAAGTACACCATTGACAGCAATATAATAGTTTGTGAAATAGTCAGACTTTCAGATTAAAAGAAGCACGTACTGTTTTGCTAGTTTGTTTAAGGAAAATTGGGCGCCATTTTATTGAATCTTCCTTCTTAGGTGTATCCGCAGGTGGATTAACCTCAAACGTGAAGCTCTTCTCATCTACAAGCATATCATTTTTCTTAGGATCACCAGAAGCAGATGAAACATTGCTTATATTAACATCTGTGAACCCTTTCTCCCCATCCATGATATTTTCATTCTGAGAAATTTCAGCAGTTCTACCAACAGCAGAAGAAACACTAACTCGCTGACTGTGATTTCCTCCGCATTCTAATGCAAAAAGTATATCTTGAGATATAGAAATTGCAGGAATAAACAAGTTTGAAAGCTCCCCACATAAGATGTAAATTAACAAGCCATGCAACATAACAAACAAACATTAGCAAATAGGGAAATTTAAGTCACTTACCACTTGTAATTGGAACAGCAGCCTGCCCATAATTTGTAACCTCAGTATCTGTTACAGCTTCATTCTCTTGCAGATCTTTTAGATCAGCAACATGGGCAGACTCTCTGAGGGCAGAAGGCCCAGCTCCAGTGTCTATAACATAAAAAATTATTAAGGAACAGAAAGTATGATATGAATTTTTGAGAAAGAATATGTAAACACTTGTCCAGCGGTTGTAGTTTACTGGAAATTCAATCTTTAATCACTTCAGTAGCAAGTTATCCATATTTGCATGTAGTCATGCCCGATCACATGTGGATCCCAAGTACAACATAAACATAGGAGAAGATTAGATGGATAAGTCAAACAGCAACAGAAGCAAATGCCATCTAGAAAATAGGTCCATCAAAGAGTAATAAGTTTAGAGGGAAAGAGAACGACCATTAATCCTTTAGTTAAGCATATGGAGCTAGAGATGAGATAACACAGTTTACAATATGCATGTACTGAGCACAATACAACAATCTTCATACACTTACTGTAGCACTGACAAAGACTCACCAGAAATATTTTGGGATTTCTTTTCATCCATTACTTCTACAACTGATTCAGCACCCTCTCCATTTCTTTCACTTGAATCACAAAGTACTGGGCACACATCCATGACCTCCATGTTCTTTTGACTGCCTTTTTTACTTACTGCTTGAGCTTCACCATGGTTTTCTGCTTTACAAGCATCAAATGTTAACAAAGACTGATCACCTTCTAGCATCTGACCAGAAGCACCAGAATCACTGATCTTATTAGATTCCAAGGCAGGTTGTAGACCAGCTCGTAATTGATTTGATGTCTTGGAATCTGATGTGTGTTCTTTGGTTGAAACCCCACCCAACGTACCTTTGTCCTTACCAGAGTAGGCATACCCCACCAAGGGTACAGGTGATTTTTCAATTCCAACATGATCAAGAAGTACATCACCAGTGATGGCGTGCCCAGCACACCCAGTGATACCACCTATATTATCTAAATAAACAAGTTAGCACTTTAAACAACTAGGGCAAAAACTAAATAATTCTTGAAACTTAATGGTCAGTACAACTACTCACCTGTTTTTTTTTCAGCAGCAGAATCAGACACTGATATTGTGCCTAACGACTTGTTTTTGCCACCATCATCAAAGCACATGGTCTCAACCCCTCTGTCATTGATGAGAGACTGATCAACAACAGAATCCATGTTACAGCTGTCTGAAGGCAACTCTGTGCTTTTGTTTCCTGCATCCGGAATATCTTGGTCACACACAGGAGTATCAACCTGCTCAACAAGACTACCTGTTCTGCAAATTAGCGTGGATTCAGCCATTACTGTAGATGAAGCATGACTCTTTCCATGCTTTCCTCCAAGAAGGTCAGCTGAAGAACTAATCACAGCCAAGCTGGAACAACCACCCCCATAGCTAGTGCCACTATCCACTTTTCCTTTTGAAGTTTCACTTTCCTCCTTAGACAAAAGAGGTGCAGTAGTATTACTTACCACCTTTGTGCTAGGTAATGGAGAACCATCAGAGTCATCCACTTCAAGTCTCTGCATAGCAACACAGCCCTTTGGTTCTACCTCATGCATAGATACCCCAGACTGATCAGCATTCTCTAAATTTTCAAGAGAACCAGAGTCATGTTTTGACATAATGCTTACTGGTTCCTCTGAATTACTCAAGTTAGTTCTATCAAAATAAGAACCACTTCCAGACAAGTCTGTCTCCACGATTCGATCATCCCTCTGAAGCCCCCGGATAATCTGATGCTGCTCCTCCTGGAGCTCACTGTTGGTATCTGGAACATTCATGTTGTCACCAGCTGCCTTGTTCCTAAACTTCAGATCCTCACTTAGCTCATCACCACCCCTAACAGTGTTTCCTGAAAATAACAATCTGCAATCAGCCTGCATCTCTGAATTAGAAGCCATTTCTTTCCTGTCATCCAAAGACATAGTAACTACATCGTCAACTTCCCTTCCACTAACATCATTACCTGCATCATCAATCCCCAACCTCCTCTCAGTGACAGGTATGTAGCCATCAGCGGTAAGAGAAGTTAGGTCATTTGAAACCCTACTACCAGAAAGGCTATTCTCACAAGTTTGTGAAATATCATCAACCTGAGACTGAAGCCCTCCACTATCATTCAATGCACGAGTATTATCCAGAGCCTCGTGTGGTGGTCGTGAATGCTGTAAATCTGAAATAACACCAACATCAGACTGTGTGCTATTATCCTGCGTAAAATTGAGCTCCATTGGCTTTACTATACAACCTAGTTCATCACAAGAATCTAATTCTTTATTGCCTGCTTGCACTGGGACAATTTCTTCCTGCCCAACAGATTTTAATAACATCTCAACAGATTCTGAGGAAGCAGCCTCTGACCAAACATTGTTGTGCCTTGAAATTGGGCAAGACTCTGCTGCACTTGAGTTGAACTGTATCCTGCTATTACTGTGGGAGAAATCTTCAATCCACTGGTTATCTCCGTTGCTTTCAATACCAAGAAAGATCTCGCTTTCCGCCAAACCATCAAATCTCAAAGATCCATGAACAGGTTCATCAAAATCAAACTTGGGAAGAGCATATGGCCGTAAAACAGGTGGAAAATTGTGGCTCCCTTCAGTAGCTAAATGAAGATTCTGGCTCTGAAAATCATTGTCATCATAATCCATGGGTATATGCCTGCAACAGTAAGAGATTAAAGAGAGAGAGGAGGTGAGAAAGAAGGAGAGAGACTGAGAGAGTATGCCCACAAAGTGCACTAGATGTATAGATCACATGTTGAGGCTAGAAGGATACCCTGCCACAGAAAAAGCTGAAAAAAGAATGATCCCGCATAATGAACCAGCTACAAATACTTCAATAATTACAATGACAATATACACAAACTATGATCATGTCAAGATTAATGTAGACATGCACAGGAAAAATATAAAAACTACTTTTTCTTCCAAGTCCTTTTCAAGAATCCAATGAAAGTAAATCAAATCACACCAAATTTTCTTTTTTTTGGTGTATGTTCTGCAAATAATTGCAAGAGAACTTGGTCAAGTACGTACTATGACCACTTGACCCAATTTGACATCATATATGATTTTTAGTGGAAAAAACAGGACATAAGAACCTTCTAATTATACAACTAATTGAGTTCCTATTTCTATTTTGAAGCAATTTGCTTAGTAAACACAATCAACATGATATCACAAATGGAACAAAAGAAAAAGCAAAATTTTGCACTATAAGTAGAAAAAGTAGAAAAGTAAAGTTTGTTAACTAAACTTCATTAATATCAAAACCACCAAAGTTTGGAGCATATCAAATAAAGGTAAAAGACTATGAAACAAATGATAAAACATTCCTTTTTTACATCTTTAAAATTCTCGAAACAAGCTGTATCTTCACATTAATAACTAATGCCACTTACATCCTTAACCGCAGTTCAAACGATTATACAACTGAAGAACATATCCAACATGTTCCATAACACAACACTAGGAAAGGGACAGAGGAATGAAAAGAAAACTACTAATTCGGGTCAAATGCAGTAATGCAATACTGAGTCTAGCAACTCCCACATCTTGCTGTATTTAAAACAACCCAACTTGGCCAGTAGATCGCCAAACATTTAAACAGAAACCAACCATAAGGAACTATGTTTCTTTATTATATAGAACTATGTTTCTTTATTATATAGAATAAATGGAGCAGTTTTATTTTTAGAGAAATTTCCAGTAGGATAAGAATTTCCACAATACTAGATTTGTTTTCTTTTGAATAGTAAAATTGAATAATAGTAATAAAGGATTGAATCCATAAGGATATGTTATGTTGTCATATACCCATTAGGATAAAGATTTGTTATGTTATCGTATATCCATTAGGATTTGTTTCTGTTTTATTTTATTTTAAGTTTCCTAGTTAGGAAGGTTTTCTTGTCCAGCAAGAAAAAAGACATAAGTTAGCTTTAGGAAAGGATTTCAATCAATCCTTTTCATACTAGAATTAGGACTCTTATATATAATACCACGTTAGGGATATAAAAAGAAGAGTTAACATATGTTTAGGTACCCCCGAAACATTATTATTCTAATAAAGATTCTGTAATAAATTCTCTTGAGAGAGTGTTTTTCTCTTGTTGATTAAATCCTAAGTTTTATGCTTAGATTTGGTTCCAAGATAAACCTAAAATCTCTACCTAACTACTTCCACTGTGCAGTTGGTATCAAAGCATTAAAATCCAGTTTTCCCTTAATTACTTTCCTAGTGCCTTTCCCCAGTTTGTTTCTGTTCCACACCCACCAGCCCATCTTCCAGCCCTACCAACCTAGAAATTTTTTCCTGGATTTCTTTCCTAATGCCTTTCCTCAGTTTTGTGTCTATTCCACACCCTCCAGCTCATCTTCCAGCCCTGTCTTTCCTCAGTTTTGTTTCTATGCCACACCCTCCAGCCCATCTTCCAGCCTTACCAACCTAGAAAATTCACCCAAAAGCTAGAAAATTCACCCAAAACCTAGAAAAGTTGAACCAAAAGTTTTCAGTCCTGACCAACCAGTACACATGGCTAATCAAGGAAATAACCAGAGATTTGACGAAGTTTTGGAGGCTATTAATGGATTAGCGACTCGTATGGATCAACTTATAACCATTATGGGCCTTAATCAAGCCAATAATGGAGGAATACCACTTACGGGAGCTCAAGGAAGAGGTTTACCTCAACTCCAACCTATTGGCAGATTTGATCTACCAAGGAATGCAAAAAATAGGAGAGCTCACAGGCAGAATCAAATGCCTCTTATGGAAGATAGTTCGGATGAAGAAATTCTAAACCAAGACCAACCAAGAAGAGGCCAAAGGGGTAAAGATGATTACAAGATTAAAGTTGCAGTCCCTTACTTTAGTGAAAATCTAAGTATTGAAGGCTTCTTGATTGGATTGATGAGGTGGAAAGTTTTCAAGAGATGATGGAAGTCACAGATAATAAACTAGTGAGAATTGTAGGCTATAAATTAAAAAGTGGTGCTAAAGTTTGGTGGAATAATCTTCAAAAGAATCGGGAGAGGAACAGAAAACCACCAATCAGATCTTGGAGAAATTGAAACAAGCCCTTTTCCTTAGATTTTTACCCCCTGATTATGAGTAGCATATATTTGATCTTTATCAAAGTTGCATCCAAGGATCTAGGCGTAAGGAGGAGTATCATTCTGAGTTCTTGAGGCTGGTAGCATGCAATAATCTTGAAGAATCTGACATGCAACAACAAGTTTCAAGGTATCGGGAGAGGAACGAAAAACCACCAATCAGATCTTGGAGAAATTGAAACAAGCCCTTTTCCTTAGATTTTTACCTCTTGATTATGAGATGCACTTATTTGATCTTTATCAAAGTTGCATCCAAGGGTCTAGGCATGTGGAGGAGTATCATCATGAGTTCTTGAGGCTGGCAGCACACAATAATCTTGAAGAATCCGACATGCAACAAGTTTCAAGGTATCTTAGAGGATTAAGATCATCCATAAGTGAAAGGCTTGGAATGCATGCTATTGGGAATATAGAGGAGGCCTACCAATTGGCCTTGAGAGCTGAAAAGATGGAAAAGGCACCTAAGAGGTTTGAATACCCTAGGAGATCAACTCAACCAATTCAGAATGAAGTGGTAGGAAAGGGGAAGGCATTAGTTGAAACATTGAAAATTGATAACGGCCCTAAAGATCTAAAACTAGACAAAATGAAGCCTTTTGAAGGAGGTGGCAGCAAAGTAGAAGAGTTCCTAAGGGTTCCAACCCATATGCACCACCAAAAATAGACGTGTTATAAATGCCAGAAGTCTAGATATATCTCTAGCAATTGTCCTGAGAGAAAGATGGTCAACGTTGCTGAAAAAGGAGACTACCTTAATGAAGGTGAAGAAGATTTGGACGAGCTTCAAGAAGAGGGAGAAGAAGAAGAGGAGTTTGCTGAAGAATTTGGCGAGGAAAAAGTTAGTCTTGTGGTAAGGAAGATACTTTGTTTGTCTAAAATCGAGGAGCCACAACAAAGGAGAAGCATTTTTAGATCCTTTTGCATTGTTAATGGTAAGGTGTGCAACTTGATTGTAGACAATTGTAGTAATGAAAATTTAGTGCAAGAAAGATGGTGGATCATATGAAGATCCCTACTGAGAAACATCCTCATCCCTATACCATCGGTTGACTTACTATTGGGCCAGCATTGAGAGTAACTGAAGTATGTCAAGTTCTTATTTCCACAGGAAAATCTTACAAGGCTATTGTCAAGTTCTTATTTCCATAGGAAAATCTTACAAGGCTACTATTTACTGTGATGTGGTGGACATGAATGCAAGTCACATACTCCTAGGAAGGCCATGGCAATTTGACATGGTTATTACTTATAGAGGAAGAGATAATACCGTCTCATTCCAATGGAAAGTCAAGAAAGTGACCATGCTGCCCATAAATGCAGCCTTTAATAGGCCAAAGACTTTTAGAGAGGAGGGAAAGACATTGTTGACCCTTAGTGGGCAAGACTTTGAGAAGGAAGTTAAGGAGACTC
>JANTNU010000005.1:15252562-15265596 GCA_024752395.1 Erythroxylum havanense | reverse complement strand
AACTATACCATAAATTACAATTCAAAATAATTCATGCTTACTAACTTCAAGAAAACAAAAAAATTTGGGGTCCAACACAAATGTACTGCCCCAATTTAATGTAACCCTAAACAATATTTAACGTTGAAAATTTATATCTTTCAACTCTAAATTTCGAACACCTCATATTTTATATCACTGTGAAGATCAAAAAGTCACCTACAACTTTCATGAAGGACATAAAAATCAATTTGACCTCTAAGGAAGTCAATTTTTCAATCAAAAGTTCTGTCCTCTAAATATCATGTTAAAACCATAGCAGAAAAGTTTAAAAATCATAACTTATTATTCATTAATCTAAAAATTGTATACTTTATATCAAATTAAAGATCAGAACATTATACAAATCTTTCATGTAGAACTCAAAAGCAAATTCAACCACTAACTAGGTCAATTATTCAGTCAAAGTTTTTTCCATATCATTTTGTCAACCTATGCCACAATCAAACTTCCAAATTTCATATCTTTCAATATTCACATCCACTAATTGCATATTATACATCATTTTAAAGCTTAGAATGTCTTCTATGACTTTCATGAAGACCACTTCACTCAATTCAAACTACATCAATTCGGCAATTTGCCTCAAAGTACAGCATACACAATTCTACACTTAAAAGTATTTTCAAAGTTAAAGTAAATAACCTTAACTTTGATTGACCTTAACTTTTACTCCCGTTTTCGAAAAATAGCAAACTTTATGGAGACAGAAAGCTCTTAACAGGAGCTACAAGTTTCCTGAAGATCATTTTCATAAATTCTGTCTAAATCAAAAAAATCAACTCTCAAGTCAAACTTTCTATCTCCAAAAGTCAACTTTTTTAATTCTTCACATTTTCACACTTTTTCTATTTAATTCATGCTTTTCAGCTTTATTTCAATCAACTCATCCACTTGGCCTTTCATAAACTATACAAATCTCCACAATAATCAAAATTATCAAAACCCAATAATTCTTTTCTCATGAAGTTCCTCAAAGCATAAATACTTTTATTTCACAATACATATATAAAACCACTCATTTAATTTCACTTAATATTTTTAAATTTCACTCAAAAATCGGGGTCCAACAGTTGTGTCTTCTCTATAGAGAGCCACATTTGCTAGCTACACTTCTTCTCTGACTAGTGGTAACTACTTATACCAATCCAAAACAACTCACAACAACAGCCATTAAATGCCACCAGTTTCCAGTAGTAGTATATACAAGGACTAGAATGACTGTAGCACCCCCTTACCGTAGAGTACATACCGAGATACCCGTAGGTCGTTCCGACACGTATCCTATGATAAAAGTGCACTACCGAGCAACCAACTAAAATCCACATGGCATCCAATATAAATAACCACTAAAAATTTAAACCAAATTTTTCTTTTCATTTCATTAATCCGAAAATACATGATCTTGTCCAAAGCATCGACTATACAATACATAACTAAACTGATAATCCTAACAAGGTCATCTCAAAAAGAACCCAGCTGACCCACCTCTGCGCCATAACCTCTCTTGCCTATGATCCACAAGGCAGAGAAAACTCTAACAATCTGGAGCTACAAAACCTACTATCGCTGTCCTAAAAAAATATAATGCAATGTTGGGTGAGTTTGCGAACTCAGCGAGAAACCATCATCGATGGTTCACCCAACTCATGCATTCACAAATCATATACACACATCCACATAATAACAATTACGGAAATATCACACGCAATTTCATTTATCGTATTTCACAGACAATCATATACATATGCAATATGCATGTGACACTTCCATTTCTTATCGTTGTTGTGACCGTGGTAACTTCCGAGCTAATGCCAGGAAGTCTCAGCTATGTCGGAGGATCGATGATCCACTGGTACCTCTATACAATCAAAACATATAATAATTACTAATTATCCAAATTTCCAAAATCAATTAAGCACATGAAGCTAATTAATCACGTATCATACATGTATATGACATTCTGACACACTCCTGAAATTTCCCGATCTCAAATTCTAAATCCCGAATTCATAGTCTCCAAATTGAAATCAACCTATAACCAATTGAATCAACTAAATTCCTAAATCCCAAGTCAAAATCCTCCAAAAATCACATTTTTAGTCAACATTGGGCGCCCTCGCCGTGGCGCACGATCGCTAGTCGTGGCGAGCTTTCTTCCTGCGCTCGACGCGACGAGCCTCATCCTCGGTCGCCGCGGCGTGCATTCGCGCTCGTCGCGGCGTGTGGGGCAATTCTGTCGTCGCGGCGTACGAATAAATTGTTCGTCGCGACGTGCAGAAGAATTTCGCTCGCCGCGGCGTGTTCATCACACGTCGCGGTGTGCGACCGACCAAACCCAGAAAATTCCCAATTTTTCCCAGATTTCCGACTGCTAACATTTCCAAATCCAGTTTTTCTCCTTTCAAAACACTCTCAAATAACTCCATACACCTTAAGCAACTAATCCTTAACTTCTATTTCATCAAACAATCAATATCCTTAAAATTCCAACCCTAAATCACCGAAAATCATCATCGGAAACTCTAAATATGAAATCCTCTAATATACAAGTTAAATCATCAATCTAACTTACTCAGTCAACAAATCAAACTAGATAAGGCAAGAAATGGAGCAACTTACTTGATTAAACTTCAAATCTATAGAAATCAATCCAACCCAAGCTCAATGACACCCACGGCAATCACCAAATCCAAACCCATCTTCAACCTTTTTCCACACCAAACCAAAGTGGGATGATCAAAGACAAAGAAGATAGCAAATTTGCAAGGAGAAATCAAGAAACGATCCAAGGAAGGAGATCCACGATGAAGGAAGGAAGATTTTTCTTCTCTCAAAAATCCAAGGAGCATTGTGGAAAGCAAGATTTAAAGAATTAGGTTTATATACAAATGGTTTAAGGCTTGTTTGGCAATTAATTGCCACAAGACCAAACCGAACAACCTCAAACAAAATTTCAAATTCTAATTTCTATCGAATTCCAATGGTTCAAAACCCTAATCCCTCAAATCAGATTTCTAATATGTCCATGCCATTGGATAACCAATTTCGGAACCGGAAATCCAATTAATCAGTCATTAGGTCAATTTTTCGGTCCGGACCTATCACTCTGAAATTTTCAGAAAAATTCCTATAAATCCTCAAAATTAGAAAACTCTTAATCATACACTCCAATTTCACAATTCAATTTCCTAAATCTCATTTCTATCTCAAATTCAATTTTCGAACCTAATTTGACCTAATTATCTCCAATTAATTTCTCACAACTTAATTCACTTAATTGTCTCCAAATTCCAATTTACCCAAAATAAATCAGGAATTGTCATACATATATGTACGTACGTATGCCAGTGCAATAATTGCCAATTACCACATTATACATACCTAATAATGCATGAACATGCCACAAATGAATGTAATGAACTGTACCCATCCCATCGGTGACGGGATGTTACAATGACGCTTCTTTATCCGATCAACACCATTGGCTTATTTAGTCTATATAATATAACCAAACCTTCGACAATATCCAAGACAACTCGACAATATAATTTGATATTTTGTGGTTCTCAACCACTAATACATCATCTAGAAAATTGGCTTAGAGCTTATTGTGTCTCTTAAATTCCTTGAATTTGTAAGCAAGTTATGAGGACTTGTGATCTCATTACAGAGGTTTTACAGTCTTCAATCATAAAATCTAAACTTTTTAGATTTTAAGAATAATCAAATCTCAATTTAAGGTTTCATAAAAAATTCATCTGAACCTTTTAGATTTCGTTATTGAATCATCGAATCCACTTTGATTTTAGGGCTAATGTATTAATTTCAATTCCTAATTGAATTTAAGATTTGTTTTGGGACACTAATATTAACTTTCCATATTCATTAATTTAGGGTTCGTAACTTTTACAATTTCAATTTCAAACTTAAAGTTTGGTTGTAACATCTTGTTACCCCTGTGAGAGATTACTGATAAATTAGGAAACACATCTCATGCTTATGCATACATAAGATGCACATGCACATGAATATTGAATCTTTTCAAATAAAGATAATTGTACATGTATTCATTGACAATTTTCGGGTATAATTGTTTATATATGTGAATATATTGGGAAATGTGGGTTTTATATGTTGAAAATTGATTTGGGGAATGTATAAATTGATTTAGAATTTTTGAGAATTTTTGGAGAAATTTTTAGAGATTGTAGGGTATTTTTGGACTAGGAAAAATTGCCAAGTGGCAAAACAATTGTTAAATGGTAGTAGAAACATATGTCCAATGGCTATAGAAATTTTGATAAACGACTTTAGGAATTATTGACAAGTTCCATTGAAAATTTGGGAGACAACTAGAATAGAAATTGGACTTAGGTTATAAGAGTTGGACATCTGGCAAGTGACATAAGTCACTTCCCAAACATGGCCTTAAGTCCACTACCTTGTTTAATTAAAAGCCTTGCCCCCCTTTTGGTTTTTCATTCACGAAGCTTCTCACAAAAAAAGGTTATTGGTGTTTATTTTTGAAGCTCTCCACCATTTTCGTAGCTCCTCTTCTCTTCCTCTCTTCTTCTTGATTTTTGATCACCTTTCATGCTACTCTTTCATCTTGCTTTCTCTTCTATTCTCACCAAAAACTCAAACCTTTCAAGCTCAAGATGATGATGATCATGAGATGTTGAAGAAGTTAGTGATTTTTGAGTTTCTTGAAGATTTTGAGGAATTGAGAGCTAAATCAAGTAAGAATCTTGTCAAATATCATGGGTTTTTAGTTAAATGAAGCATTTGTTATGTTAGTTAGAAGTTAATTTCATGAAATTGTGTTTTGGGTATATAGGTGTCGTGAATGGGGAAGGGTGTGTAAATTTCTAGCTTTTTTTTGTTAACAAGGGAAATATACAAAACGATTACATCATAAATTACGGGAGACAAATCCCGGCCATATCCTCAATGAGGAATGGAAGGCACCCTGGAGGTGTATGATAAAGAGTTTTGTTTATGCTAGAATGTTGGTGAAGAAATGAACATATATATGTATATATTGATGTTTGTTTCATGTAAATGCTAAATAATTGGTTAGGAGTTGTTTATGGATGATTGATGTTGTATATGATGAGTTAGAAACTATGAGTTATGTTACCCATGTTTGAAAGATGAATTGGTTGTGAAATGGATGTTTTAATGAGAATTGGAAGTTGATGAGCATAGAAATGTGCTTCTAACCTGTTTTTGTTAATGGATGAGTGTAAAAATGAGTTGAAATAGAGTTGAGAATGAGGATTAGATGGGGTAGAAAAGGATGATCTTTGTACAAGTAAGTTAGGTGTAAAAATCTAGAAAAATTTGAAGATGATGAATTGGAAACATGTTCACTGACTATGCTTTAGTCTGTTAGCCATAACTTCTTCTATAGTTGTTCAATTAAGATGATTCTTAATTTGACTTAAACTAGAGATGTATGGCTACATTTCTTATGAAGACATAGAATTTAAATTTTGCCTTTAAGAGTCCCAAATCTTGCTATGAATTAAGAATTGAGTACAGCAAAAGTTGTGGATGAGTGTATGTTGTGTTATGATTTGGGTGTGTGAGAATGTATTATATTTTGGTGTTTATTATCAAATGGGAATATGAAATGTGCGTGGAGGATGTTGAATTGAAATTGGTCATATTTGAAGAAGTTATACATTGAGATGATGAGTTAAATGAGTGGAGAATTCGGAGTGAATGAATTATAATTAGTGTTTGAATGGTTTTTGAATGATAATTGCATAAGAATTGGTGAATTTGGGAAGATTAAGTGTATAGGTAATGTTAGTATAGGTTTAGAATCCTTTGGAGGGATTTTGGAGATGAAAATTTAGTAAACTCGAAGGTTACACGGTCAAGTCGTGTAAATTCACATGTCCCATGTGTTTTGATGCGGAACACATAATCTGACCCGAAAATCACACAGTCTGACCATGTGATTTCACATAGTCTGCGCCTCATAGAGACATAATTTCACTTTGATGTCTTCAAAAAATTTGTAGATCTAGATTTCCATCTTCGAAGCCATCTAAATATGGTATTAATCAGACATCTCTAGAGAAAGTTATGCTAATTGTTCCAACATAGGTTAATTAAGAGTGAGGACATAGACTTGGTTGCTTCTTTTAACCATAACTTATTCTCTAGACCTCCAAATGAAGTGATTATTAAACCAATGGATTTCTAACACATTTTGGAATCTCTCCATGAAAACTTATAGCATTTGGAATTGATTTGGAAGAGTTTGATCGGAAGAAAGTGAAGGAATATGTTGGAAGTGTATGAACTGATGTGATTTCACTAAACATGTTTGGGTATTTCGGTTATATCTTGACCTTTAGTCATCCAAATGAGATGGTTTTTAATTTGAAATAAAGTATAGAAATAGGGATATAAATTATATGAAGAAGAGGAATTTTGATTCGATCTCTAAGATGTTCAATTTCTAGACGGAAATTGGCTATAGTACACTGTTTTTGTATATTAAAAACCCGAAAATGGTTGAGGCATATCTTCCAAATTTCTTGACCAAATTGAGTGATTTTGGTGTCAATAGAAACATAAGACATTGGTAAACACTTTCCTAGAAGATAATAAGACCAAATTACATCAATTTCACTTTGTGAATTGAATGTGAACAATAGATCCGAAGGTCTGGAATTTTGGAGAATTTATAAGAAGAAATGAGAGTTTTGATAAGGTCTGATCATGCAATGTTGGAATAACATTAATGAGTGAATTGTTGCTATTAAAGTACCAAAGACATGTGTTTAATGGAGATGAAGTGGTCCATATAATTAAAGTTGTGATTAAAAAAGAGAAGTAAAGTGTATCTTGTGAAAATGACGAGTAATTGAGTTATAAAATGGGAAATTGGATAAGATGTGAAATTTGATAATATACTTGGGATTGTCATTAGGCATGCATTGTACATATTCCATATACAAAATTGTGCATAAATAAATGCTATAATCGTGCAAAGTTATTAATATGTGTGTGCAATGTATGTATTGCATAATTGTAATGTGCAAGTTAAATGTTTGCATTCAGACGTTTCCAGATCTTGGAAGCAATTGCTAATCTGAAGCGTACTGTGAGTAGACCGAGATGGTCTCACTTTATTTTTTGCTTTGTTTCATTTTGTATTAATTGACTGCTGAATGTGATTGACTGTATTGGTTTCCAGACAGTAGGTCCGATGATTGTGATATTGATTTGGATATTGAAGTGCTACTTGAATGTGAATTGAATGAACTATGTGTACTTAATGTGATTGAGAAATGTGTTATGAATGTGCATTTGCATATGAATGAAAGTGTGAATTCTCAACTCTAATGTTTAATGTCGAACTAAGGTCCGATGATATGAGAAAGTGATTGAATGGGATATGCAAATGTGAGTGATGCATTCCATTGCATGAATGTATGAAATATAATGGCAGTTGTGACCAGAGTAGCTAACGATTAGAGCTTAAAGCTCAACGAGTGAAAATGAGCCTTGAGCTCAAAAGTGAATCAGAGCCTCAAACTCAACGTTTAATGAGCCCTGTATCTCCCAAGTGGATAAGGTATAGTTATCAATGAGCCCTATATGGGACAGTTTAGGCACTCGGTCACAACAAAGTAATAAATGGAAAGTGAGTCTCGTGTGCACTGCATATGCATAATATGAATGATTAAATTGTATTGAATGTGAAATGTGCAATGATGTGAATGTGATTTATATGTTATGTGACTGGGTGAGCCATCGATGATGGTCACTCATTGAGTTCGCAAAACTCACCCAAAATTTGCAAATATTTTTTAGGACTCAGAAGAATACCACATTAGGCAACGGGAGTATATTTACTGCATGAGAGTGAAAGATAGAGGTCAGGATCAGTTCGCGTATGCATTTTGCATTTCCTTATTTTTGTATGAATTTGTATTTTGCGGTTATTCTATAAATAATGGATTCCGAAATTTTTGTGCCATGTGTATACAAATGGATTTATGTTGTGATGTAAAGTCATTATGACTACAAATATTTTATATTTGTAGTGGGCCCCAAATGACTATTGAATTTCTATTGATCGTATGGTTATGACTGAAAATGCTTGCAGGCCCAAATTGTTTACTGATTTTTGCGCATTTGATCGTATTAAAAAAAATATGTACTAAGTTTTGACTGATTGAATTTGTTAGCACGCCACGCTCGTGGGGCACGGATTCGGATATCACATAAAGAAAATGCTATGATTACTTATTATCAAATAAGTAGTACCTGGGTGATGAATTTTGCTACGCTACAACAAAGTAACCTTTTCGCTACTTTTTTTTTCACTATGTTTGAAAAATTGTAGCTAAAAGTGAGCTTCACCTTTGGCGATGATTTTAGAATTCGTCACCACAACCTTAAACAAGTCTTTTTTAATTTATTTTTAAATTTTAATATTAATTTCCATTTTATCTATTTTGCAATTATTTTGAAATATATTGTAATTCATATAATGATATATGGGAATTAATATAATGACATATGAATATATATAATGGATAATTTTCTCAAATATTAGTCATCATATTGTATTTAATCATATTACTCTATTTATTATATATAAATTTTATATTATTATGTAGAATTTATATATTATATCTAATTTCTACAACATAGGGTGTACTATATATAAAAACAATTTAGTGATGAATTTAAAAATTGTCTAGGAAAGCGTCACCAAATGTGAAGCTTTTGACGATTTGGTGACGCTTCACTAAATTGTCCCCAAAGTAGGCTTTTGTTGACAATTTCAAGATTCGTCTCCAAAGACTTAAATACCTCCCTTTTCATTTATTCTTAATACATTTCCATTTTTAACTATATTGCAATTGCAACAAAATTATGAATGCATTGCCCAATATGGTACCTTTGGGGAGAATTGTTGCTAAAAGGCTTAAATAACTCTCTTTTAATTTATTGTTAATATTTAATATTAATTTCCATTTTTAACTATATTGAAAATTTTAAATATATTGTTAATTACATTTCTTTTAAGTTTCTTTTATATCTTTTAATTAATGATGGCATTAATTACATGACCTTGTAACAATTATGTATTTAATTGATTCTTTCTTAAGATTTCTCTTATATGCTTGTTAAGAATGATGATATCAATACTTTATTTACAAATGCAGTTGAACAAAAGGTGATGAAGCTCATAATAGTGAAAGCACATGTTGAATCAAACCTTACAGTTCTTGCTTCAAAATTAGGAGGTATGTTTCAAACCCATTACTTGTACCTATAGCTTCTGAGATAAGTTCTTGCTTCCTATTCTAAGCATGCTCAATTTCATTGTCTAGTAGAATCCAAACTTAGTATGTCAAATTTAATTGATTTTTCATTATGTTATTTACAACTTATTTTGCAATTAGTAAGTCAATAATTTACTTTTAATTATATAGCTATATGGACAAAAGTTGGATGTCACATCAGAAATGATCCACTCAATACTTAGAAGAAGTGAATAGTTTTATGAAATTTGTAAAATATCTAATGGTTTTAGAATGTGAAATTTGTTGTCTATACATAGATTACTTAAATTTCAACATTCAAAGTGAAGATATGGTATATGATCACTTGTTAATCCAAGGCATAGATAAATTTTATACTCTATGGATTTATCATGGTGAATTTTCTGAACCAAGTAATGTTTAAAGTGTTGATATAGGTGATGATGGTTGTAATAATAATGATATAGAGGATAGTAATATTAATGACGATGGTGATGATGGGATTAGAGAGATGTTAGAGGATTTTGATGGAGATTATGAATAATAATTATTCACCTAATACATTTGGTATAAAAGATATTTTAAGAATTTATTAAAAGTTGCACAAGAAGAATTATATTCAAGGTGCTCGAATTTCTCATAGTTATCTTTTATTGTCAAGTTATTGCACTTGAAGGTATATAATAGGTGGAGTAACAAATATTTCGAAATTTTGATTGAGTTGTTAAATGATGTGTTACTGATTGGCCATAAATTGCCTAATTCTTACTATGAAGTAAAAAAAAATTTAAGTGATCTTGGATTAGGATATATATCTATACATGCTCGTGAGTATGATTGTGCTATATTTTGGAAGGATAGTAAAGATATTAAAGAATGCCCCATTTGTGGTACATCAAGGTGGCAAGTGGATGATGGAAAAGGAAAAAATGATACCCTATAAAATCTTGAGATACTTCCCTATTATACCATGACTACAAAGGCTTTTTTTGTCAATAAAAACAACCATAGATATGAGGTGACATAAAGAGAAATGCATAGATGATAACATTATGCATCATCCAACTAACTCAAAGGCATGGAAAGACTTCGATGGAAAGTTTATATGGTTTGTATAGGATTATCATAATGTTTGACTTGGTTTTGCCTCCATTGGATTTAATCCATTTGGTAAAATGAGTACTTCTTACGGCATGTAGCTGGTAATTCTTATGTCATACAATTTAACCAATGGAAGTGTATAAAGGAGTCCTTTTTGTTATTGTCTTTACTTATTCTAAAACTTATTGCTCCTGTTAAGGATATCAATGTATACGTGCAACCACTAATTAATGATTTAAAACATCTCTAGGAGGTTGGATTAGAAACCTATGATGTTGATAAAGGTGAAAAAATTATAATGTATATGGTTATTTTGTAGACTATAAATGATTTTCTAGCTTATGGGAATTTGTATGGATGGAGTACTAAAGGGCATATGCCTTTTCCTATGTGTAACCATCAAACTCATTCAATGAGACTACAAAGTAAAATATATTATATGGGACATCGTCGTACTTGGAACATGGGCATAGGTGGCGAAGAAGCAAATTGTTTAATGGCAAAGTAGAGCATAGTGAACCTCATTTGTACTTGTTTGATAATTATGTGTTGAGAAACTATCACATTTGGGTGAGTTTAAACTTGACAAACACCCAAATAATAGAAAGCGAAAGCAAAGTTTTGTTGATCTTAATTGGAATTTAAAAAGCATATTTTTCAATAGGTCATATTGGAAGGAATTGATATTGAAGTATAATCTTGATGAGATTTATATTGAAAAAAATTGTGAGAATATCTTAGGTACTTTGATGGGAATTGATGGCAAATTAAAAGACACAATTAAGGCCATATTAGACTTGGAAAAGATAAATATAAGAAAATATTTACATTTGAAAAAGAAAGACGTTGGGTCATACAAACTTTTTTTGTCAATTTCTTAAATCAGTTAAGTTTCCTAATAGGTATGCCTCTAATATAGCTCGTTGTGTCAACGCTAATAAGGGGAAAAAATTTGGGTGAAAAAGCTATAACTGTCATGTACTTCTGTAATGGTTATTTCTTGTTAAAATACGTGGGTGTTTGCTGAAGGATGTGTCCATAATTTTGGCATAATTGGGTGATTGTTTAAGGAAATATGTTGTAAGAAACAGAAGTAGAAGGACTTGAAAAATTGAAAAAGGCATAGCTTTGATTTTATATAAATGTAAACTAATTTTCTCGCCATCATTCTTTAATGTTATGGTGCATTTGGAAATCCACTAACCAAACAAGGCAAAACTTTGTGGAACGGTTCAATTTCGATCAATGTTCCCCATTGAAAGGTAATTTATATTGACTTCTACTTTTTCTTAAGTTATTAATTAGTAACAATTATTAATTTTTTATATCTTGTTTATGTTTTTAAGCTCTCTTAATCGCTATATGCATAACAGTGCTCTACCTAAAGGCTCTATTGTAGAGGCTTATGTATCAAATGAATGCTTGACATTTTGTTCTAAGTACTTATATAATGTTGAGACAAGATTTAATAGAGAAGAACAAACTTTGATTTTGATTAAGATGGTGGCTTGTCAGTTTTCTCCCAAAATGTAAGGCCACTTTGAACAAGAAATTATATGGAGTTAACTAAAGACGAACTCGAAATTGGCTATTGGTATATTTTGAACAATTATGAGGAAGTGGATTTATATATGGGGTATGTATATTACTTCTCATTTATTATTTCATATTTAAATATAGCATTCAACATGTATTTTTTGACATCTATTTACTTTTTTAAACAAATAGCACAAAGATGAGATTAGAAGCAAAAGGATTGTTGGTATTAAAGGAAGATATAAGATTAACTTCCCATCATAGTTTAGAACTAGAGTAAGTTATTTATGGAATACTATGAACAAATAGAAATTGTAGGTGAGATTTCTAATTATATTTTTTTTCTATAGATGATACAGATATGTAAATTGTTAGATGCAACAACAATATTATATGCTTTAGCATATGTGCCTCATATGTGTGGGAAAATATATACAGGTTGTATTGTTAAAGGAGTTAGATTTTTTATAAAAGATCAAGACAATCGACTTAAAAGCCAAAATTATCGGGTTGCTGTTGAGGGATAACATAAGGATGATTTTATTGACAACTACAGTGTCATCTCAGAAATAATAGAGTTGCATTACATCAAGGATAAAAAGATTGTTCTATTTAAGGTCAATGAATTAATTTTGGTGACAAAAAGATGAATATAAAAGTGATGACAATATCACTAGCATCAATGTTAGTAACACATGGTATGATAATGAACCTTTTATGCTTGCAAGTCAAGTGAAGCAAGTATTCTACCTCAACAACACTATATTGGACAACAATTGAAAAGTTATTCAAAGTTTCAACAATGAAATATTTTTAATTTATGTGAAAGGGAAAATGATCCAATAGGTGAAGATGGTGATGAAGTATATCAAGAGATTGAATCAAAGTTGAATAATGGAGCCCTACAAATAGTGTTGGATCGCCTATGGTCCGGGTATTCTCAATACGCTGCGGAAAAAGACCATACAAAATATCAAGTATAATCGAAAATACGAGGATTAACGAAAATACCTTATTTTCGTGGGTGGATTGTTCTTTTTCGGATTCCAAGACACT
>JANTNU010000005.1:15235683-15249612 GCA_024752395.1 Erythroxylum havanense | reverse complement strand
AAAGCTATGTTCTAGTTTTGAGAATTTGATGAAAAGTGAATTTGAGATGAGCATGATGGGTGAATTAAAATTCTTTCATGGTTTACAAATTAAGCAAACTGAAGAAAAGATTTTTATTTATCAACAAAAATATATTAAATAACTTTTGGTTAAATATGGAATGGAGAAAGTGAAACCTGTGCCTACTCCTAAGCATCCTTCAAACCCTTTATCTAAGGATGAAAAAGGTAAGAAGGTTGATCAAACCCTATTTAGAGGTATTATTGGTTCTTTGCTTTATTTTACAGCAAGCAGACCTGATATTTTGTTTAGGGTTTGTTTGAGTGTTAGATTTCAAGCAGATACTAGAGAATATCACTATATTGCTGTTAAAAGAATTTTGAGATATCTTTCAGGTTCTACTGATCTTCGCTTCATGTATGAGAAAGGTAAAGATTTTAGGTTAATTGGATACTGTGATGCTGATTACGTTGGAGACATAATTAATAGGAAGAGTACAAGTGGAGGTTGTCACTTTCTTAGTCACAACTTAGTTTCTTGGTCAAGTAAGAGGTAAAGCTCAATTGCTCTGTCTACTGCAGAAGCTGAATATATGTCAATTGCAAGCTGTTGCTCACAAATATTGTGGATCAAGTATCAGTTAAAAGATTATTCAATATAAGAAGAACAAATCCCAATTTACTGTGACAACACTAGTGCTATCAGCCTATCGAAGAATCCAATACAATACTCGAGGGTAAAGCATATCGAAGTTAGACATCATTTCCTACGAGACTATGCACAGAAGGGAATCGTAAGTCTACAGTTTGTTGAGACGAATCATCAGTGGGCAGATATCTTCACTAAGCCTTTGAATGAAGAAAGATTCAGAGAAATTAGACGAAACTTGAATATGGTTGTGTTGAGTGACCAATCGTCTGACACATCATGACCTAGATGATTTTCGTAGTAAGGAAGGTAAAAAATCATGAGGTTTCAAGGAAACTGTAACAGTAGGTCACAGACAGTAACTTTTTAAGAAAGGGAGGGAAATCCTCTAAAAGCCTTTAGTATATCACCTACTGTAGAATATTATTGAAATACACTAAAATTGACTTTTTGCAAGTTCTCTCAACAAAACGTTTCATTACTCGATTCTTGATATCAAGTTCTTTCTGTTTACATTCTCATCCTCACATACTAACCTATTTACTTTGATAAAAATACATTTGTGTGTTTAGTTTCTATTGTCTATAGATTACAAATGGAGCCATCAATGATTTATGGAAGGCACGTTGATTTTGAGTCCCTGAAGAAGAACCAGTTGGATATCGAACTAGAAATTGATGCTGTGGGTTGGAAGAATTTTTTTCAGGTTCGTGAAACTATGCACCTGAATGAAGTATATGAGTTCTAGAAGAATGCGAAAGTAGTAGACGAAACCTTAGTTTCATTGGTAGATAGACTGTCAGTTATTGTGACATTGGAACTAATCAGGAAGGTTAGTGAATGTCCATGTGTTGGAGCAGAGGTGGCTCATACCACAAGATGGATGACTAAGAGCAGTGTAGAGAAAGCACAAATCAATCGACAACTCTATGGGAGCAGTGAACCAAAGGACAAGAAGGCGTCAACTCTTGTTCTTAAAGCTAGGGTTCTACATGCACTACTCTTTCATTGTGTTTTACCAAGAATAGGTTCAAAGAACGTAGTGACGACTACAGATGAACAATGTGTGTTTCATCTACTTAATCATCAGCCTATAAATCTTTTTACTTGATTTTAAAGTATATGATGAAGACAAAGAGAGACTCAAATGCCTTCCCTATGGCATGTTGTTGACAAGAATCTTTAGAGATTCTGGAATCATTCTTGACAGAGGAAACAAAATGAAGATGAATATAAAAAGCATCATCAATGCTTCAACTATCATAAGAATGGGTTTGAAGTCTCAAGAAAAGGAGGATACAGATTCTATGGTGAAAGCAAGGACTGAGGGGGAACGTATTGTAAGACGCACCTTGTCTGAAAAGATTACTCCCGTAAGGAACATGAAGCCTCAATCCTTAGAAAGAGTGCCTGTAGAAGAAAAGAAGAGTAAATAGTCTGAGGTATCAGTGAAAGCTAAGCCGATTTCTTACAAAGAATAAAGTCAAGAAGAGTAGTCAGAAAAACAAGTGTCATTAAAAAGAAAGGGACACTTTATCATGAAAATTTGAAAAAATCCAGAAGGTCACCCAGACTATTGACCTTGCGTTAAAGAGAGCAAAAGAGAGGAAAAGGTTTAACTCCTGCTGAAGACATTGAAAAGTCTGATAAAGCACCACAGGCAACCAGATCTTTAGTCTCAATTTTGTAAGAACAATAAGCAAAATTGACTAAAGAAACAGAAATTAAAAGGAAGTTGGTGTTTGAGAAGAAGAAACCCCAATAACAACCCTCTTCTAGACTGGTATAAGAAAGTAAGAAGCTGAAGACTAGTCACAAAAAGATTCCTTCACATGATGTTCAACAAAAGAAAAAGTAAGCTGAACACATAGCAGTACAATATAATCCTTCTGAACCTATCAGAAAAGAGGATTTGAAAATAAAGGTGATTGACAAAGTGATGCCTATTAGAAGCATAACCTTAATTATAATAAGAAAACCTATGAGAAGGTTGATCAAGGTATAAGTTGAACCAATTCTGATCAATAATCGATCAATGCATCATCTAAATCATGGAGAAAAAAGATTATATGGTATTCTGAAAGATGAAAAGACAATGCCATATCCCATGAAGATGTCTAAAGAGCGATATACTATTTATCCAGTGAAAAACAGAACATTGATCAAGATTGTACCAGACATCCAACCAAGAGCTTCAAACATTGTATGCAATGTAGATAAAGGAAATAGAAGTTATACCCTGAAGCAATTACAGGTGATCTTACAGAAGAGCAAATTTAGGTAGCAATAAGAAATATAGATGACGCATGTATTGTGGTCCAATCCAGAGGAATCTATTTTTCTCATCACATTTCAAAAGCATCAGGAAGTCATTGTGGATGCTTCTCCACATATAAAACCTTTCAGATAGTTGAAAGAGTGACAAAAGGACAGTTCAGAATGATCATAGTTGAAGGTATAAGTTTCAAATTAGAGACTTTTGTGCATCTAATCATGCACTTTAGACCTTTGCGTTTCTTATCTTCAATTAAAGATGTCCTACACCTTCTTGGAAAATCATTTCAAAAACTACCTAGACCTGATGACCTGGATCTCCCAAATGGAAAATTATATTTCAAACCTGCTATTATTACAATCATTGAGTTAGATGTTGTACAATCACAAACACCAGTTGCTACAAACTTCTCTCCAACAAGAACATCACAACAAGTTTCTATTCTTGTTTTGGAAGAAGTCAGTCGCACATAATAGTGGAGTTAAGAAGCCTTAGTTAAGGAGATTGAAGAAATTCATACTAAGGTGGATGATTTGAGTGACTTAATTGGTGATCTACATGAGGAGGTGGCGCATCTAAAAGTTTCTATAGAAGAAGACCTCAAGTTGATCCGAATTGACATGCAGCAAATGTTCTCTGAAATTATGAAGAATTTATGATAAAGTTTTTTGATTAATAAAAAATAGGGGAAGAAGAGCAGAAGCAGATGAAAGATAGCAAATGGGGGAGACTAGTCAGATGAAAAGAAGATAGCATTATAAGTTTGTTTTGTTTTCATATGTTTATTTTGTATATACATGTGTATATGTTTTGTCGTCTTCTTATTCCTTATATGAATAATATTCATTTATTCATTTTATCTTTTAAAAAAATTATAATTATTTGTTATCATAAAAAAGGGAGATATTGTTAAGTCAAAATAACTTCACGTTCAATAATTTTGTTGATAATCAAATAATAATAATGTTAAAATAAATGAATTGTTTTGATGTGTGTGTTAAACGTGCAGTGGATGAAACACAGAAAGAGTTTCAAAACATAGAAGAAATTGCGAAACACAGAAGGAGTTTCAAAACACAGAAGAAGTTGTAAAACACAGAAGGAGTTTCAAAGAACAGAAGAAGTTGCGAAACATATAAGGAGTTTCAAAACACAGAAGAAGTTGTGAAACATAGAAGGAGTTTCAAAACACAGAAGAAGTTGTGAAACATAGAAAAAGTTTCAAAACACAGAAGAAGTTGTGAAACACAGAAAGAGTTTCAAAACACAAGAGAAATGCCGAAACACAGAAAAAGTTCGAAAACTCAAAAGAAGTTCGAAAACTCAGAAGAAGTTCGAAAACTCAGAAGAAGCAGGTTGAGTTAGTTACAAAACTCAACTAAATAATGGTTTATGTAAGATGCAAGAAACAAGAAGTAAGAAGGAAGATGCAAGAAGCAGTTATCAAGATTCAAGAAGCGGCTGGAGACTTAGGATATAAATATTAGTCGTAGTCGAAGACTGAACAATCTTTTATGCTTACAAGTTATTACTTACAAAAATTTTGGGTGATATATGAGAGCTAACATTACTGTAACAAAAACTCACATTATAACAAAAACTCACATTATCTTTCTAGTGAGAGAAAGAAAAGGCTGAGAGCCTGGAGAGGCTAAGATAGCTAAAAGAATACTCAATATAAGAGACCTGAAAAGGCTCTGGAAGGGAGGAAAGAATACTTATAGTTTTGACGAAGTATAGTAAAAACTCAAAAGAACTTTGAGGAATAGACGTAGCCCAAGGTTTGGGGTGAATCAGTATAAAAATTGCATCGTCTATCTTCTAACTCTTTACTCTTTAATACTCTTGTTCTTATACAAATTTATACGATTTATTTGCGATTTAACTAAGTACCTATTTGATATTCATTTAATACTTGAAAATTTTTCTTTTTCAAAAGATTATCAAAAGCTTTGTGTATTCACGAAAATATTACATAATTCAACCCCCTTCTTATGTACTTATTGGGTTCTATAGTAGCATGTGATTTACTTCAAACATTACAGATCACCTATTCTCATATTAAAATTTATTGGATTAATTTGATTTATTTGGTGATTGTGGACTTAACTATTTAGATTATTAACTTATAAGTATACTTGTTTAGATATTGAACTAGGGTCGTACATTATATTTGCCACGAAATTTTTAGTACATGATGTACAAGCATTAGGTGTAAATATTAATTATTTGTTAAAATATGGAATATCTGTAAAGAAGAACGAGCTTGATGGACATTATTTTCTTATTCTTAGAGAATTGTTTAAATAATGAAATTTCCATCTATTCATGATATCCACAAATGGAAGAGGAATAATTAAAAAGTCTTTCATGTTTCTAAAATGATGGTATATTGCCATGTAGCAGATAACTTTTAATTAGATAATGTCAATAATTTTCCATCTTTATTTCAAGTGAGCTCTTGACTAAAGAGCATGAAACTAATATTATTGATGGATTCCTATGTCTTCTTGTGTTATAATGTAGAAACAGCATTGATTCATCAACAGATGAACATTAACTTTCCATGATTTGAGGTCCTAATGCCAACTAGCTTTCTAAAAAGCCATGTTGAGGTTAGATCCATAAAAAGATGCTAAGATTTTCAAGATGGTGATCTTTTTCTTTTTATGAGAGTCACAAGGAATTTTACCTGTATAGTCTATCTTTGGTATGCATCCCCAAGGGAAAATTGTTGGACCCTGTTTCTAGAGTCCAACTATGAAATCATGAAACTCTCTAATACCATAAGATGTTGTGCCCGGGTCCCGTTACTCATCCCTAGGTGACCACTTGAGGTGCTTAGGTGCAGCTTATGTGAGAGGAAAGATAAAAACATTTAATTTAAATGAAAAGTTCACTGTTAGCAAAGGCGGGTTCGCCACAGCAAGGTAATATTTCGCTGTAGTGAAACTGTGGAAATAATTCTAAGGACCTTTTAGGAAAGGTTCTCTACGACTAACATTTGGCTTCGCTGCAGTGAAGTCTCAAGGTCGAGCACCTGCACCCTTCGGGACAAATATCCCACGGTGAAGATACCAAAGTAAAAAGAATATCCTTCGGGAAAGGTTCGCTGTGGCCAAAGTCTGGCCTTGCTGCGGCAAAACCTTCAATTTAGACACCCAAAACCCAACTATCAAACATGAACATTTTTCACATACAATTCGACAACCCTTAATCACTCAACCAAAAGATAATTACCAACATATACAAAAGCACTGCTTCCAAATCTTAGTCTCTTGAGAATGAAATGCGAAACTTGGAAATTCATGAGCTAAAACATAATTATGTTTTATTACCATCAAAAAAAGAGTTTTACAAAGCTTTAATGGGCATTTCAAGTCATAATACATCATAATCCAAAAATAGAAAAATTACATAAAGGAGTAATACTTGAAATGCTGCTAAAGCCTTATGTTTTGCAAAAACTAACTTTAAATACAAAATATGCATAATTAGAGTGATGCTTTGACTCTCAACTCTCGACTCGATCTCTTGCTCATCACCTGGAGATGGGGACGAAATGGGGGTAAGCTTAAAATCTCATGGGTAACAAGTTTATAACAGAGAAACAAGCTAAACTATTGGAAATATTTATTGAATCCATAAAGCACGTATTTCTCAAAATCTCAACTTGTCAAACATTTCATAATAAAAAAGCATGTATTCGTCAAATTATTCAATAAATCATATACACATAAACAAATCATAATGGTTTGGGTAGGTCCATGAGGTAGTTTTTGCAAATCTCCAAATCTAACTGAGCAAACTATCACAAACCTACGTAATTGTTTTGCATAGTTTGCAAACATGAGGCAGTTCGTGAAGGAGTTCCATACCACTAATGGGTAGGTGATAGAATTCTTTAACAGAGTCGATGTGCACATAACATAAGAGAATGGACCACCCTTAACCCACACAATATGAATTTCATGACTTGAAAACATATTGCCTAAAAAGGCACATTTTGAAAACATGATTTTCATAATCATGATACATTTCAATACCATTTCATAAATCTTCAACAAAATTCAAGTACCAAACATGTAGCAATTTCTCAAATCATTTAAAAAACAATAAATGCAACATTTAAGAAGTAATAAATGCAACATTTATAAAGTGGTTAAAATCATTTAACTCTATTGATTTTGAAAATGTTTATGGCTCATTAACTCTACTATAAACATGTAACCCAGCTTGAATTTCTTGCTTAAAAACTTGCTTAAAAGTGCCTCTCCTCTAGCTCCTCTTACCTTTCTTGATTTCCTTTAACATTGACAAAAATCTCATTCAATAGGAATACAAATTGAAAACCCAAACAAAGCTTATTCCCTAAAATTGATTCTAAAATACTTAAACCTATGCATTCCCTAAGCTTTATGAACCAAAACCCTTTCAAAAATTCAAAGGATTAAAATTAAACTTACCTTAAATATTCACCAAATGAAAAGATTATTAGCTCAAATGGAAGCTCTTCTCTGCCTCTTTCTTTTTTTTTTCTTCTTAAAAAACCTCAAAATCACTCTTAAAAGCTAAGAAAAGATGAAACCTAACTCAAACTTCCTTCTTTTCTCTCCTTTCTCTCTTATTTTCGTTATTTTCTCTTCTTCTCTTCCTCATTCACGTTTTCTTCTTCTTCTAAGAGCAAGACAACACTTCTTCTTCCAATTTTACCCTAATGAGTGTAAAATGTCCACTTTGCCCTTCCTTTAATGCTTTGTGGCTTTTAAACTTAAGTGACTTGCCAAATTTGCCCTTGTACACACTTACTATTTTAATTCTAACATTGTATTCTAAATTCTAATTGCTACTTATGCTTGTTAATTTAATGACTAAATACTAAGAAAATAAATAAATAAATAAAATTAAAGAAAATTTTGGGGTCCAGCAAGAACAATATTGCAAACCTTGCTTATATACTAGCAGAAAGATAGTGCATTCTTAATGTCAAGCCAAAGAGCCTATTTGGTGGATATATTTTGTTACCCAGAGAATGAATTCTAAAATGGTTTTACTCCTTGTGATGTTATGATTCTGATTAGTGTAATAAGTAGTTTGTTGGTTGTTTAAAGCATTACACAGAAGAAAGTGAAAGAAAAATACCTATCAAAGGATGACAAGAAGATGAAGATTTTCTTAGGATAAGTTAGATAAATAAGATTTAATGTTATTTGGTTTTAGAGGGAATTCTTATGAAGGAGTTCCACTTCTTCAACAAACATCTAAAACAAGCAATAAATTCATAGTCAAAACAACAAGGATATTCAAATCATATGTTTAAGGTTGAACAAAGATAGTCTGAAAAGGAAAAAGAGAAAGGTAGCATTATAACTAATATGAGGACCACCTCCTTTAAAAACATGGTGGTGTATCGCATATTAAAAAATTTATTAAAAAATCCACGTCAACAAAAGTTTCTCCATGTTAACAAATAACTAATGGTGGCTTTACATCATTAGTGATCAAGGTTCAATTTAAATGTTTTCCAAATATTATGGTTCAATTTGAACATTTTGCAAATGTTAGGGTTCATTTTGAACAACCTGAAACTTTAGGGTTCATTTTGAACAACCTGAAACTTTAGGGTCCATTTTAGACATCAGTGTAAATGTTATGGTTCATTTTTCTCTTTTATCCTGGATTGTTACTAACATATATAAGTTATGGAACAATTTGGCTATATCTATAGACATGTTTAGTTGGGCCATGTACAAACATGGCTTGAGATGGCTAAAATAAATGCTCATTAAATAGCTCATCTTCAAGACGTAATGATATGGCAACATATGATAGTAATATTTAAATTATGAGCTAAAAAGTAGGAGAACTTCAAATGGTGTGAAAGTGGATGGATGATGTAGTAATATAAGGGGCATCTTTTAAACACATTTTTCTATGTGCAAAAGAGAAGTTAGTAGTCTAAAGTGGATAACTCCCCACTAACTTGGTGACGTTATTAAAAGAAGTGGCAAATCCCTACTAACTCAGTGGCTTAATAGAGAAAGTGGATAGTTTGGCTTATTTGGTCCCTAAGTTCCTGTAAGTTTATATAAAGATATCATTTATAATTAATTTATATGTAAAAGGAGAACATTTAGTCATCTATAAGACAATTAAAAGCTTTTTAGAAAAGCTCTTATTGCGAGCTTTAAGGAGTTCTTGAGTGGTGTATTGTAGAGTGTTTTGAGGATGGAGTTACTTAAGTCCTTTATATCATATATTATGTGAATAGATCAATAAATGGTTTGCTTTGTCATATCTCTCTAATTTGTCCCATTTGATTTATTTGTACTAAGCAGTTTTGCGTTGTAAGTGTGAGTGAAACATTTAAATATGAGTGGTGTAAGATGTTTGAAAACAAACAGACATGTAGTTGACGAATATGAGAGAAGGCTAAATTAGAATCAATCTTAACTGCTACATGAGAACTTTGGCAATTTTACTCTAATTCTGTTACATCCAAAAAGTCCCTATGTTATTGACTTTTTCTAAGTTAATATTGTAATAACTGCAAGTGCACACATAGCTACAGTTAGTATCGGTAAGTGCGAATTGATCCCACAAATACAATGATTACTAGTAATTACCTTTTTCCTATCATCTAGCCTACGTATCAATTTTGGATTTTAATAAAGAAAATAAAAACTTAAACAATTAAAATGAAATAGGCAGAAACATTGAACATAGAAACAAGGAATCACTAAAAAACTATCGATATAAAAAATTAGTATCTAGGTTTTGAATCCCCCTAAAAACCCTTAATTGATTGATCTTTTATTATGTAATTATTTTGTTGATTTATTGAACTGTGGAGATTTCTATGGTATGTTAATAGCTGACCTTGAGTCTACTAACAACTAATACTAATGTTTTCAACCGAATTACTCAAGCTAAAGTTTATAAAATCGCTTTACTGATTTGTGAATCTCTCTTTAGGTTTGACCCTAATCTGAAAGATTTATGTCATCCTATATCTAGAGTTGCAATCAACTGCTTTCAATTGTGATAGATATATTCAAACTTAGGATTTCTCAAACACTACGCATGAAAACAAATTATGATGTAATCTGACTGGGTCGATTAGTACATATATTAAACATGTAATCAAATCACAATAGATCAATCAAAACTATTATACTAAATAAAAGAATTAAAACATATTGTAGCATAAACTTACGTTTTGTTACAGAACCACCCAAATCATTTTGATGTGCTTATGTGTTTTCGATTTTGTGAACAGGTTGATGAATGCATAAATTGTGTTGTTTGTAAATTGGATTACATGACGAGAATTTGACAAATATTTGCTTTATAAATTCAATATAAATTTTATCAGGCAAATGAATATTTTCAAGGTTTTTCTTATTTCTCTATTATAAACATGTTACCCATGAGTTTTTAAGCTCACCCTCACTTTCCTTCCCCTATTCAGGTGATGAGCAAGAGACCGAGTAAAAGAAAGTCAAGACATCACTCCAAAATTGAATTTTTGATTTTGTTTTTGGAGTATTTTATGTAAAACAAGGCTGTAGTTGCATTTGAGCAATTATTATTCAAGTATCTTGTGTAATTTGGGGATTTTGAAACATTAATGTATTGCGGCTTTAAATGTCATTAATGCTTTGTAAACTCTTGTTTTATGGCGTTAATGAAATATGAATTTGTGTATGGATGATTGTCAAGTTAAAATTTGAATTTGTGTAGGGATGATTGTCAGTTTGAAATTTCAATTTGTGTATGGATGATTGTTAAGTTGAAATGAGAATTTGGGTATGGATGAGATTGAGTTGAAATATGAATTAATTAAGGATGAGGTTAAGTTGGAATTAGGTACGTTTGAAGAAGTTATCAATTTGAGATGATGAATTTTGAACACAAATTGTTGTTACATATAAGGGAGACGTATTATGGAAAGGAAAGATAGGAATTGTGTTTTGACTTTACAGGAAAAACTGGATTAATCGAGGATGAACTAGATAAAGTGGTCTTCTAGAAAGTTGTAGCTTATCCTCTGAGCTTTCCAACACTATAAAGAATGTAAATTTTGGTTATAGGAGTTGAGAGATATGAGCATTATAAGTTGGTAATACTGCATAGGATGTATATCATAACAACTACGGTGAAAGATGGGAATTTGTTGTATGAGATGAATCATTTGAGTTGAGATTTGGGAGATTTATGAAATCATTTTAGTAATTATATGGTTAAGAAGTGATATTACATTAGAAGAAGAGAATTTGTGAACATTAAGAAGTGATACTACATTAGAAGAAGTGAATTTCGGAAGATTATGAGTGAATATGATGTTAGAATGGATATAGGAATCTTTGGAGAGGTTTTGAAAGGAGTTTTGGATCCCCAATGTCCGTTAGATGGACATTAGGTCCGTTAAATAGACCTTGTCGAGTGTAAAAACACCCCCAGCCTAGTCCTTGTTCGTTAAATGGACATTAGGTCCGTTAAACGGACATTCTCGAGTCTAAAAAGCACTCCCAAGCCTGTCTATGTCCGTTATGCGGACATGTAAACGGACATACACGGGACAGCTATAGGTAATTTGCATTTTTGACCCTTTAAATGGAAAACTCTCGCTTTGTGGTCTTCATAAAAGTTGTAGATCTAGAAGTCTTCTTTCAAAATGTCTAATAATGACCTCAATACAGGGTCTCTAGAGAAAGTTATGTTAATTCTCCCAAGATAGGTACAATATGATTGAGGATATAAACATATTTGAATCTTTTGGCCATAACTTCATCATCTGACTTGCAAATGAAGTGATTCTTAAAGCAATGGTTTCGTAATTATAACTCTGTATAAAAATTGGTATTTATTGGTGTTGATTGGAAAATATTGATGAAGAGAAAGTGGGGAAATTGATTGGAAGAGCATGAATTGGTTGTTTACCAAACATACTTTGGTTTCTTAAACATAACTCCATCTATAGAACTCTGATTGAGATGGTTCTTGCTTCAAATTAAACTAGAGACTTAGGGCTATTTTTTTTTGAAGAAGTCAAATTGTGATTTTGGTGATTGACTAGTGTGGGAACACCACTCTTATGACATGATGGCTAATGAGGGTTCATTGAAATAACCCTACAAGGTAATATGCTCATGTGTGATGACTTCAAACTTTGAGCTCCGAAAATGGGATCCAAAAACCACAGATATTAGTGTGTATTAATTCCAGTAATGTGCAACTTCTTTTGGCTAGATGCTTTTATACATGTTTGGTTTGCTTGCCTTTAATGTAATCCACACATATATCAAGTCAACAAAATCCAATAGAGATAAGATGTCATTTTTAACTAACCTTTGTACCCTTTCCTTGGATATATAACCTAACCTATTATGCCACAGAAAAGTAGAACATTCAATTTATGCACTACATTTACTTCATATAATATGGTCAACATGAAACAGAGATTTTGCAAAATCAACATCAAGATTGAAACGATATAAATAATCAATTATAATGCCAAAACCATAATAGTACTCGTGTTTATATAATGAAAAAACATCGTTTCCAATATTAAATTGAAATCCTACATTATCCTAATTTGCAACAGAAACTAAATTCCTAGCACATTTAGGAACATAAAGACACTTTTCTAGATCTAGGGAACATTTAGTGTCCAAGATCAATCTATATGTCCTAATGCCCACTATCCATGCCTTCATTTTGTTCCCCATATACAAGAATTTTTCAGTTCCATTTATGAGCTAGATTGAAAGGAATCCCTGTTTAACATATGAAACATGAGTAGTTGCACTAGAATCTAACCACCAAGTGTTATTAGGCACTTCAATAAGATTTGATTCAAAGCATACTGAAACATAGTATATACCTTTCTTTTCGAACCAAACCTTTCTTTTAGGACAATCTTCCTTGAAGTGACCAGGCTTCTTGTAGAAGTGGCATCTTTTATCTTTATTGATTTGACCCTCATTAAATTTTTTGAAAGCTTTGTCCTTATCTTTGCCTTTCTTTCTTGGTTTATTCTTATTACTACTAGCTCTTGGATGAAATGTAAGATGAACGGAGTGCTCCTTCATTTTTCTTTAATCCCCTATCCTCCTGAACTATCATGACCTTAATTTCTTAAAGAGTGCTCCTTCATTTTTCTTTAATCCCCTATCCTCCTGAACTATCATGGCCTTAATTTCTTAAAGGTTTCATTTTTCTTTAATAGTGTTATAATTCACTTGAAATTGGCCAAACTCTAGAGGAAGTGAGTTTGGCTCAAATGTAAGATTAACGGAGTGCTCCTTCATTTTTCTTTAATCTCCTTTCCTCCTAAACTATCATGGCCTTAATTTCTTGAAGGTTCCATTTTTCTTTAATAGTGTTATAATTCAGTTGAAACTGGCTAAACTCTGGAGGAAGTGAGTTGATTATAAACTGTACCAGAAAGGACTCACTCACATTTATACCCATAGATTTCAACTTTGCAACTAGGTTTGACATATGAGTTACATGATCATGAATGGTCTATGATCAGTCAAACTTTTTAGTTGTTAGCTCACTTATTAAAGTCCTTACTGTGACCAATCAAACTTCTTTGACATATGAGTTACATGATCATGAATGGGCTATGACCAGTCAAATTTCTTGGTTATTAGCTCACTTATTAAAGTCCCTACTGTGGACTTGTCAGCTATATCAAATTTGGAGTATTCCTTAAGCTTTAACATGAACTCCTTTGCATTATCCATCTTAGGCATTGATAGTTTCACTTTTTTTTTTATTTTCATTCACATCAAATTAAACTTAGCCTATTAGACTGTTCCCAAGCCTTATAATAAGACTTGTCAGCTTCAGAACTAGTCTTAGTTAGGGCTGTGGATCTTATGTTTGAAACTATGGCCAAGTCCAAATCCATTACACCCAGTTGGAACTGGATTTGTCAAACCACTACAAGAAAAATGTAGATTAGCAACGGAAACTTAGCAATGAAAAATTTTCCG
>JANTNU010000005.1:14963136-14974751 GCA_024752395.1 Erythroxylum havanense | reverse complement strand
AATATTATTATTAATTAAAATATAACTAATTAAAATATAATTATTCATTAATTAAAATATTTTTATTAATTAATTAATTAATTAAAATATTGTTAAAATATAATTAATTAAAATATTATAATTAATTAATTACATTATAATTAATTAAAAATAATTAATTAGTTATAATAGAATTAATTGAAATTTAATTTATTCATAATTAAAATACTCTAATTAATTAACTACAATATTTTAATTAATTAATACATTGTAATTTATTAATTATGTTATTTTTTACAAACCAACCACTATCAATGGTAATGATAATCATTCCTTTCTCTTAACCAACCATCATAATTATAATAATAATATTCATTCCCATTCCTCACTATATTCAAATATAAGTTAGAATAATCCACCACCTTCCTTATTCCACGTCTTCATTGGTGCTTTTAACTTATTTATAGTTGATAGAACTTGATTCATTATGTAACAGTAGTATTAACTACTTCTACCCAAAAAAATTATCAAGGCCTACAACTTTCAACATTGTTCTTGTTCTTTCTAACATAAATTGTTTATCCCTTTTAGCTCTCTATTTTATTAAAATGTGTATATTGAATTATCTTTTTATGTTTTCTTACTTATAAAATGCATAAAATTTATTATTGGTATAGTCTTCTCCATTATTCATCCTTTAAGGCTCAATCATTTTACCGTAATTAAGTTTAAATCATGCTTTCAAAACTTTGAAGATAAAAAACACATCTATTTTCATCCTAATAGGGTATATCCAATGCCTTTAAGGATAAGAATTAATTATCATTATCATCACACCTAATCCGAAGTCCTATAATAAATTGGAGTCTAAGGAGGTCTGATAATACGCAACCTTACCTTTACATAGTAGACAGGCTGTTCTCAGTAGATCCACATGTAGATATGACAATAAAAGAGTGATGTAGATTCAAGAGTAAATAATTAAAGCTGACTTAGTTACTTATTATGTAAATAAAATTACAATAAATAATAAAAATTAAAAATAAATTAAAAATTAGAAATTAAATATAACCAAAGGATATACCTAATAAGAATTAAGGTATAGAACTAATTCTTATCATAAATTAAAGTGACCTATTTAAAAATAGCCTTGCGTCTTGAATTCTCTATGTTAAACTTCACATAATGATGTGAGTTATAACATAATGGACACAAAAGATATGTAATACTTTTTTTAGGCTAAAGGGTAACTTTTTCTTAGCAATTCCCTATTTAGACATACAAATAAATATTTGATTTTAAAAAAATTAAAGATCTTTCACTTAGAATGCTTGAAATGACTAATGCTTCTTATCATTTCCATCCTTTTGACTTGGACAAGTTTGTACCTATCTTTTAGCTTGGTTGATGTGCCGTGTTATGAGATTCTTTAGTATCTACTTGGTTACCTAAGTCCTCTATTTGACAATGTAGTTCAAATTTTCATAGTTGTGTTCTACGAAGATTTTTGTGTATAGTTTACTTGATTTTTGGATTTGCATTGATTAAGCTCTTAGAATTAATCTGGTTATAAGTTGACTAAGAATCAAGATCTATAAAAAAAAAAGGAAAACTAACAAGTTAATGAAATAAAATAACTTAAAAACAAAAATAAAACAAAATAATATAAAAATTGCTAGAGTAATATAGGTTTTCCTAATATTACTATCCCGACAACAACATTAAAAATTTTATTGATCGTTTATGGTTAAGGTCAATATTAATTTAACTGTAAGTGTACGATGTAATTATAGCTAACATAGGCAAGTACGAGTAGATTTCACAAAGACAATAATTTACTAATAGTTACCCCTTTTATTATATAGCCTAAGAATTAGATTTTCGTTTTTTAATTAGAAATAAAACTAAAAAATGAACTAAATTAAGATTAAACAATTTTGAACTTAAGATAAGTAGAGTACGAAGAAAAATTAGTATCAAATAATAATGTTTTGGTGACAAGTCCCCTAAGAATCATTAAATTTTTAACCTTTTATCATTCAGTTATAATAACAAGATAAAATTATTTAATTAGAAATATTAGATCAAATTCAAAGATATCAAAGGACCGTTTACAAAATTCAATGCTATCATTGAATTTGTGGTTTCTAGGGCAACAAGTATTTAAACAAGGCCTAAATTTAAAGCGAAGCTTAAATGGTAATTTGTAGTCTGACAGTCCAAGAAGCTAAGCCAACCAGCCGACTTTTCATCGTTCAGCCACTCAAATCCGTTTTACTCTTTTGCAGTTCAGGTTTGTTGTTCCATCGCTGCTTCTGGACATTGAGCTGCTCCCCTGGGTAT
Organism: Erythroxylum havanense; assembly: GCA_024752395.1. Taxonomy (NCBI): domain Eukaryota; kingdom Viridiplantae; phylum Streptophyta; class Magnoliopsida; order Malpighiales; family Erythroxylaceae; genus Erythroxylum; species Erythroxylum havanense. The sequence goes on along the minus strand of JANTNU010000005.1, from coordinate 14,972,429 downwards.
TTTCCTTCTACTCTATTGCTATTAGTTGTTTTGTTAATTATAACTTTATAAGTCATTTATTTGTTTCGTTCTTTTTAACCTTAATAGTTGATTTTAATTAATACTCGTGATTTGTGCTTAAAATTATACAAATAGGGATTCAGTTTAGTTTAATCTAGCAAGAATGCTCTTAATTATTTTTTAACGTCGTCATGATGTATTAATAAATATTTATTAAGATATTATTTGTTATATTAATTTGAATGAATGAATTAATAGTTGATTAGTGTTACCTTTATGATTTTATCTAGTAATAATAAGTTGGTCAGGAATTATTTTACTTCATTATTAAACAATTTAAAATTTTTAATTAAGTTATTAACCTTGAAAATGGTTAAAATTAACAAAATTAATTTTTATTTAATATTTGGCATCTATGAGGATTATTTTTTTACACATAAACACCCACGTCACTGACCCATAACCAAACCCCTGATCCATTATCCATAACCCACCAATTTAACCCTAAAATTTCAACTTTTGCCACTAACGTTATACCTTAGATCAGTCCTGTTCAATTATAGCCGTCGTCTGGAAGAAGCTGTTGGAAATCGTCGTCGTCTGAAAGAGGCTAGTGAAGGCGCCGTCGTCTGAAAAACAAACTAGTCATTCTGTTAGAAGTCGCCGTCGTCTGGAAGGAGCCAGTGGAAGCCGCCGTCGTTTGAAAAAGAAGCCACTAGCTTCATTCGCTAGGTATTGGTGGTTTTCCGTTTCTCGTTTCTCGTTATAACTCGATTCCAGTGGGTAGTGCTGGGGTACTTTTCTACTTTTGAAGACGATTTAGTTTGTGGTTAAATTCTTAGTTGAGAATAAAAATTATGAGTATTATATAAATATTTCTGTGATTGATATAAATAGTCTTATCTGCAGAAAGATTCTGTTGTAACTTTTGTCCTAAGTGGCTTAAATCTTATTGGTTCGTGAACTACTTTGATTTCATGTTCCTGAAGAAACTTGCATTTGATTATAATGGCATCTCGTTCTGATAACTGCTAGTAATATTGATTTTTACAATTTACAAATTTTTTACATTTATGCCTTTTAAACAGAACAAGTAACATCATGGAGCAAGAAGAAACACTAGTTGACAAAAACTTCCCTCTCTTCTTCAAATCCACTAAACCCCTTAAGCCTCACAAAAAAACCCCTAAAACCCATCAAAAAGAAGAATCTGTCCTGAAATCCCAAACTTCAAAAGTGGAGAAGGAAAGTTCCAGAGATCCTAACCACGATTCCACCACCACAAAGACTATGTTTGCCGATCTGGGTCTTGCAGAATGGGCAGTTCAAACCTGCAAAGAGCTGGGAATGAAGCAACCAACTCCGGTCCAAACACACTGCATCCCCAGAATTTTAGCTGGCCAGGATGTGCTGGGTCTGGCCCAGACAGGAAGTGGGAAGACTGCAGCATTTGCACTTCCCATCCTGCACCACCTGGCTGAGGACCCCTATGGCATTTTTGCACTGGTGATTACTCCAACAAGGGAACTAGCCTACCAGCTGGCAGAACAGTTCCGAGCCCTGGGATCTTCTTTACATCTGCGTTGCTCAGTGGTGGTTGGTGGCATGGATATGCTGACCCAAGCAAAGACGTTAACAAGTAGACCACATGTGGTTATTGCCACACCTGGCCGAGTTAAAGTCTTGTTAGAGGAGAATCCTGATATCCCTTTGGTCTTTTCTAGAACCAAGGTAATTTATATTCCATTTCAAGGTATTGGGTTCATATATATGTTTATGTTTGGATGAAAGCTTTATAGAGTTGATCAAAGCTCCTTCAAAAAATGTGAAGAGGACAATAAGATGGGAAGTTGAGATGAAAGATAATCTGTACACTTGTGAAATCTCACTTTGGGGTGCATTTTTGGGTAAAAGTGCTTGTACGTATGTTACATAATGGAATTTCATGAAGAGTTGTTAATTAGTAGGAATCTCTTCTACTGCACTTTCATGTAATAAGAGAAATACACAACTAATTTGAATAGATATTGGCCTAAAACTATGTTGAAGCTAGAACATTCTTCCTGAAGTTTATGACACCTAAACCGTACTGCTAAGTTGTTTAATCCCTTGATTAGCTTTTATTGATACCCTTATCTGAATTTGACTGCCAATTGCATGTTGAATTCTGAATTTTAAGGTAAACAGTCAACAACCCTTAGATCATATTTCTAAGTTCCTTCATCCCTTGAATTAGCTTTGTGTTGATCCCCCATATGTGCATTAGACTATTTCTGAATTTGTAATGCCAATTATATGTGGAATGTTGACTTCTAAAGTAAATGGCCTATAATCTTGCTGTATGAACTTTGAGTTGCTTATCAGCAGCTGAAGTCTTATGGATACATCTAGCATTGTTCAGTTCACTTTTACTCAACAATGGCTATTTAGTTATCTCACTCTCATTTTTTTTCTTCCCTATTGGTTGTTGTATCAGTTCCTAGTTTTAGATGAAGCTGACAGAGTTTTGGATGCTGGATTTGAAGAGGAATTACGAACAGTATTTAACTGCTTGCCAAAAAATCGACAGACTTTGTTATTTTCTGCAACAATGACAAATGAGTTGCAGTCACTGCTAGAGATTTCAGCAAATAAGGCATATTTTTATGAGGCATATGAAGGATTCAAGACGGTTGAAACTCTTAAGCAAGAGTACATTTTCATGCCTAAGAATGTTAAGGATGCTTATCTGGCTTATATACTGTCAAAAATGGAAGACATGAATATTCGATCTGCCATGATATTTGTTTCTACATGCAGGTACAGATTAATTTAATCTGAAATATTTCACTGTGGCTTCTAAGTTTGTAACTGATCTGCTGTCATTCTAAGCTATAATGAAGCATGCTTTTAGTAGCTGGTGGATTTGATGACTGATCTGTTCTTTCTATATGTGCAATATTTAGTTCCATGACCATGCAGTAATGAACTCCCTTTCTTTTACTACTAAATTCATATAAACAGATTCATGCTGTGATTGTTAAGTTTTTTGTTGATTAAGCAATTCCATTATACAGAATAAGTTGGATCATGGCATTAAGATTACAAGTTTATTTAGTCTTAATGATCGAAAATTGTGCTCTTTGTAGAAAGGCTACCTCTGTTATTAAGCATTGATAAAAGAAGCCGTTGTTGTTATTTTATGGATATTAGTAAATTTGTCTTGACACTTGGTGGGTTTGGGTCCTATGTTACTTTTCTTAATTAAGAATTTTTGTCTACAGAATGTAAATATTTTCATTTTCTTACTTCTCATTCTAATGTGGGAGCAGAACTTGTCATCTTTTGAGTTTATTATTGGATGAGCTTGATGAGGAAGCCGTGGCATTGCACTCTTTCAAGTCCCAGTCTCTAAGGCTAGCTGCATTGCATCGATTCAAATCTGGGCAAGCTCCAATATTGATAGCAACTGATGTTGCCAGTCGTGGCCTGGATATTCCAACTGTTGATCTTGTCATCAACTATGACGTTCCAAGGTTATGCCTCAACTGTATTCCTTGTAAGCCTTTTATTGAGAAGTGTTTGTCTTGTAGCTTTAACTGCAAGTTGTTGCAGGTATCCCAGAGATTATGTTCATCGTGTAGGGCGTACTGCAAGAGCAGGGAGGGGAGGCCTGGCATTGAGTTTCGTTACTGAGGTAAATATTGGAGGCTTATAACGTTGCACTCCAGATTTTAGGCCCTTTACGAGAGCTTTTGTTACTATATATTATAGACAAGTAACTAAAAATAATTGTTTTGCTACAACAGTGAATGATAAAGGTTTTATAACTGATGGAGATTCTTAGATACATAGGTTATTTTTGTCCTTTATTCTCATCTCGCTTAATGTGGCTAAATCTAATTTTCAGAATGACGTTGATCTCATACATGAGATAGAAAATGTTATCGGAAGACAATTGGAGGAATTTGCCTGTAAAGAGAAAGAAGTTCTATCTGATATTACAAAGGTAAGTATATGCTTTCAATATTATTAATCTAGTATTCATACCTTAAGGAGACAATGGGGCAAGCTAGTCCTTATTTTAATATCTTTAAGATAATATTCATTTTAGGTAGACATAGGCAAGGTAGTTAAGGTGCTCAACTAAGTGTAATTAGACGCTAAGAACAGATGGCAAACAAGGATGTCGTGCAAACCTGGGACGGGCTTTTGATGAGGGGCTTGTCTAGGCATGACTACAGAGTTTCAACCTTTGTAAATAGCTCTCGAGTGAGCTTGTGTATTGACCCATTTGTTTTCTGTCTTTTCTATTCAGACTTTGTTTCTTTTGTTTCAATATTTGCAAATCTTTGTTAGGCTTTGTTTTTGACTGCGATAGTGTTTTTGTCTAATTGAGAGATTTTAATTTCTACCAAATCTTGACCACCTTTGAAAAGGCAAGCACACCATCTTTTGGCGACATTTGCGAAGTTTGTGTAAACAGAATGCCCTCTGTCCGTGAAAGGCTTCTCACTTAGGAGTTCGCATTACTGGGAACTAGAAAGCTCAACTGCATAGTAGTTTTATATTATTAAGCCTATCACATTTTAATCGAAATCATGTGCATTCAGTAGCAAATTATACGTTTCTTGAACTGCATTAGACTTCTGCTGTTCAGTTATGTTGAACGGCTACATCTTCTGGTGTGTTTTCTCAAGAAGGGTTTTGTTCTTCCATTTTTAACTTTTGCACATCTTTTTCTTTTAGATATCATCCTTGTGTTGCAATATTAGGTGTTCAAGGCCAACGGGAACGCTCTTTGAATAGTGAATGCATAGTTTCTTAATCATAGCAACCTTTTTATTCTGGTTTATTTATGGGTGCAAAATGTTGTTTGCAGATTTACAAAGCTAAACGTGTGGCAACAATGAAAATGATGGATGATGGCTTTGAGGAGAAAGAAAAGGAGCGGAAAAAACAAAAACTGAAGACATTAACAGAGAAGGGATTGTTGAATGAAAGAGGTAAAAAGAGAAGGAAAATCTAAATACAGTTGGTTGAGTCGTTGTACCTCTCTGAACCCAAGTGGCTTGTTTTGTATCCTTCAACATTTTGGTGGTATGCCAGCAAATAGAGAGATTTTGTTTAGCAATTAGATAGATGCTAGCGTATTCGTTGAACTGTAATATAGGCGAGAAACTTTCTTGGTGTATATTTATCTTCAAGACCCAAGAAGAAATTTTGTGGTCGATTGGATCTAATATTTGTGTATTTTAATACTAATCCTATGCAAACATTGATTAACAAGACAACAAGCATTTGCATCTGGTTTTATTAATAACCAGGCAAAAATCATTTCACCTGATAATTTTTTAAGGCTAGAACAAAGGTCATATGACAGGGTTAAATTTGGGAAAAGATTCGGATTTCTAGTGGTTTGTAACTTCTTAAGATTTGTTGAGTTATTTTAATGTTTGATTTTAATAGGGATTATGTTAAAAAAAATTAAGATAAAAGTTTTTTGTATCTTACTAAAATAATTGTTATACTCTACTGTTTATGAATATGATGTATGGAATACATAATATGACGTTTGCTGATTACATAATTTGTATGGCCAACCTTTAACATATACTGTAAACGTTCATCACATGTTTTTGTTCAATGAAACTATGGAGGCCATATCCAGGCCTGCAAATTGAAAAGCCATAATGGAGATTTCCATATATGATAAAATCACAAAATGACATAAAAATGCGTATCAGAGGAGGCAAATGTAATAAATAAAAGACAAGCTTTCATGGAACTCCTACGTTCCTCTCCTTTTTGTTTGCCCAAAGCCTTGTAATTGTCCTTATTTGTATAAAGCCTTGTAACCAAGGCTTCTCTTATGGAGCTCTGTATTAAATTAAAGCCTTGCTCTGTAAACCTCTTATAGTAATGCTTCATCGTATTTGGATAAAATTAGTTAATTATCTTAAAGTTTATTATTTGTATTATGATTAGTTTGTAGTGGACTCGCTCTATCACCTGTCAAACTTTAAGATTTGTTATCCCGTGTAATATAACTTATAGCGACCAGCTTTGTCGTCAATTAAGATATAATATTCCATATTTACTTTAATTTTAATTTATTATGCTATTAATTTGTTTCAAATTATTATTTCTTTTAGTGCTTTACTCATGTCATCAAATTATTTGAATTTTGTATGTTATATATAAGATTTCTAAAAAGAGATAATAAAGTTTCTAAAAAATAATTAATTACCATAAAATAAGAATGTAATGAATTAATAGAATTATTAATGTATCCCATAATAGAAGTATAAAATTTAGATAAGATTTATTTACTATAAAGAATAACAATAACTTTTAAATGCTAATTAAAATTCTATAACCTTAAATTAGAATTACTAAATAGGTTTCAGGATCTACTTATAATAAAACTCAAATATTATTATATTTTCCTAATTATAAAAGATAATTCAAAGTTTTTTATTTTATTTCTTCATCAATTAGCTCGTCACCCCATCATTTTTAGAGTCAATTGTTTTTATATCAAATAAGTTTTATTATACATAGATTCTTAAGGCTGATCAATTTTACAAAAAAAACTAAGGGTGACTCGTAGCTACTATCAATTCAAAATTAAAGATAAATTTCAAAATAGATGCTCCAATGGGGGAGGTTGTTGTTCATTATTTTTGTAAATAGGTTGTGGATATTTTGACTATAATCCACTCTCTAAAGACTACAATGATGGAATATTAAATGTTGAGTGCTTAGGTAGATCTTTACTTGGAAACTTTATCTCAAATGAAAATTTAAAGACTCTTAAAGTTGAAGTATTATCATCAAATTTGGAGTTTTTTGATTTTCTACTAAAGGATAACTTTACTCTTTTAACATTATATTGCTTTATTTCTTTGATTTTTGTATTAGGACTTAAAGGTAAAAGGGTTTAAAGGCAATGGGAACAAAAATACAGTCCTTTTCATCTAATCCTCTTTTCATGTCTTTCATTACGGATGGATTATCTCAAGAAAATGTTGATGCTCTGGTAGCTCCCTTTGCCATTCTTAAATGTGGAGAAAGTGGTTTCCAATTTTAAACCAAACAAATCTCTAGATCTAGAGATATTTAATGGCATAATCTTTAAAAATTCTTGGCATCTAATTGAGAACATAATGGCTAAGGCAGTCTTACGTTTCTTCAAAAGAGGGCATCATTTCCTAACCATACCCATGCAAAAGCATGCAATAGATCCTGTATATCCTATATATAGATCCTATATAACCATACCCATGCTTTTCCTAAGCCAATCCAACCAAAACTCGATCAAAATTTTCCAAAAGATTTTCCATACACTTACCTTAAAACTCCACCCACGAAATTTGCTTCTTGCCTCTAATGGAAGATTAAACCTTCCCCTTCCTTTTCTTTCTTGTAGAACTCTCAAAATCTCTTTTCTAAAGCAAGAAAAGACAAAACCCTAATTTTCTTCTTCTTCTTCTTCTTCTTCTTTTCTCCACCGAAGGCTCACTCTCCCCTTTTTACTTGAAATTTTCGTTACTCTTCCTTCACACAAACGACTCCAAGCTTTTGTTTCCTTCTTTCATGTTTTAATGAATCTAAAAAGACTAAATTATCCCTCCTTGAAAGCCTTACACCTTTTTATCCTTAAGTGAACTTCCCAAATTGTCCCTACACATCTTATTCCTTTATTTTTTACTAACACCATACAAAACTCTAATTTAATCTTCATCCCTCCATTTAATTTCCATTAACTTAAGCAATAAAACCTCAATTTTTTCTAACCAAAAGCAATTAATCACTCTCAAATTCAAAAATAAACTGAACACTTGCTTATATAGTAAGAAAAAAAACGGGACCAACAAGCAACAAACATAAAAGAAAAAGAAACAACTGCTGTGGTTATTTTTTCGTGACTTAGTTTCTATTAACATGCATTCCTTGGAGTATACTGGCATCTAGTGGAGCTTTTATTGCAAGTTTTAGCAGACTTTAGTTAAATAAAAGAACATCTAGAAATGTGAATAGAAGAGATGTAATTCCATAGATTTTCTACATGGTAATCTAAAAAATAACTTTCAGGTATCTTGGTTGACCAATAGGACTATAACTCATTGTTAAAAGAATGAAAGGCCACAGGTAGCTGTCAAATTCTTAAGTCATAATAGCGAAATCATGTAGGCATTGACAAGCCTTAGCCAATTTTTGACACTTGGGATGATAAAACAAGGCAAATACTTACTAGTAAATAAGGAAAACGAGCATTGTGATGTGATGGCATGCATTAGTGTCAACTGGCAGAAATCTTCGATAACATGTAATATTTAGATATGAGATCAAAAGATAGCTTGAGATGGACCTTGGTTGAAGATTAGCATGAGGGAAACGTTTGAGAACTTTAAGGACTTAACGTGTGCTCAAATAGATGGACTAAGACTAATAAACTTGAAATGAATAAGCATTAGATCAGACTAGTGTAGTATGAAAGACTTTGATCTTGGATTACTCATCATTAATGAATAGAGATCAAGTGGAGACCTTAGATAATGTGGTGGATAAGATCATAGTAGATATGCATCATCTTTAAAAGATAAAGATTATATGAGAGGATCATCTGAAGATAGTAGAGTTCTACATGAATATGAATATAAGAGTCCTAGTTAAATATAATCTTTTATCATATTAGTTGTGATGTAGTTAAATCCTATTAGATAAAGACCTATTTAGATAAGACATCATCCATTAGTGTAACGTAATATATGAAGGTGATCTAATTAGTTTACTTCAAATAGGATTTTGAATTATAAAGTTAGAGGTGCCTATAAATAACTTATTTAAGCTTTTCTCCTAAAGAACAAAGATATGAGAAGAAGGGAACCATTAAGACAAAGCATTCCTTTGTATACTTATAAGGAAGTAATAAAAGTTAGTTTTTATCTTACTTCTTGTGCGTTTATTGTTGTCTTTGATAGTTTAGTGCTTTCGTAGTATTCTTGTAAGAGTGTGAGTTAAACACTACCAGGATCGTGAGACATTTAAGAATAAGGTTTATTGGTCAAAAATCATATGGAAAAATTAATTCTTGCTTAAACGAATCTAAGTGAAATTGTCGCAGAACTTGTGGAATAAGTTTAGTGTTTAGGAAAGCTATTGTAACAGTAATCATAAAAGAGGACTTGCCTCAATACCCTGATTTAAGATCCCCAGGGCATACCAGCCTTATAGTCTCTTGTAAAAGTAGGTTATACAAGTATTAGATGACTGTTTAAAAAAAACACTACATAAGTTTGATGATTATT
>JANTNU010000005.1:14937039-14947746 GCA_024752395.1 Erythroxylum havanense | reverse complement strand
CTGAGCTTCGCAGCTCACCCCATTACTCTCCCCTCCTCAGGTGCAGATCGAGACGATTGTCGACCTTGCAAGGCATCAGAAATGTCAAGCTAGTTAGGAGCCTTATCTTAAGTTAGTACCTTGGTTAGCCCACCAGCATTTCATCACGGATCATACTTATGTATTTTGGATTTGACATGTTATTTGGTATTATGCTACATTTAAGAATACTTGTTGAATTTTTCTTAAATTTGCAATCGTATGAAATCCCTATGGTTATAGGGTCTTTACTTCATAGTTGTGAATGGTATGTAAATGCATGTATGTATGTGTATCGAATGATCGACTTTCAATCGATTTGTATGGATGTTGGGATCGGGTCCGACGGTATTTGGACGCCGACGATGGCGCGACCCGAGGGGCTGCCTCGGGAATGGGGACCCGGGAATCGGGCCCAACAATTCTCGTCATATGTAATATATGTACTTATTTCATAAACATTTTTCTGAAACGCTTCACTTTCAATTCTCTATTTTCCATTTCCATGTGATTAAAAAATACCTCTAGGTTTAACTTTGCAAACGACCAACTAATCTGACTTATCTTATTGTAAGTAAACTAGAAAAAGGGACATAATACATTGGATCACTTGCATCGCCAACACGAAAGGTGAGCCAACTCTAGAAGGTTTTACAAATAAAGATATGGCTGGAGATCTTCATGGAAGAAAATTCACTTCAAGTTTTCCATTCAAGTATGTAGGGGGAGCCATCTTATAGTAATCCAAGATATAAAATTGTGTGGCTTTATTTATGACTAAAGAAAAATATGTAGTTATGGTTGAAGCTTGTAAGGAGATGCTCTGATGGAAAAGATTCCTTCAAAAGTTGGATGTGAAGCAAGAAGACTATATAGTATTTAGAGATAGTCAAAGTGCTATTGACTTGACAAAAATACTTTGTATCATTCTTATACAAAGCACATAGACATCATATATCATTAGTTGAGGTCTGTGATAGAAGAGCAATAATTAATATTGAAGAAGGTTTATATGGATTTTAATGGTGTTGATATGTTAACTAAAGTAATTCTTAAAAACAAACATGAACTTTATAGTAAGCTTGCTAGAATGTATCTTACGTAGATAATGGAGAGTAACGTTTCTTCCCTATATTTGGGCTAGAGGGGGAGATTGGTACGTGTCTAACTCTATGCTGAGACTTCTAATAATCTAAGACGCCTTTATGGTTCGTGGGAATGACAAACAAATAAAGACAAGATGGAAGAGGATCTTTTAGGGAGATACATGACTATGTAGAGTACTATGCACCTTTATCTTGACTTACGCATCCACGTGGATCAATCATGTAAGTCTCTGTAAACGTGTGAAGAAAGTGTGAAGAGGCAAAGACATACACAGTCTTGTACACGCCCATGTGAAGATACATGTCCGTTTGTAACTTGTAACTCTCTATAATTATGTATATTTGCGATTGAGGCGGTGTTGAAATATACACGGTTACTTACACAACCATGTAAATGATCTTGTACTTGATATAAAAGAGAAAAGACGTAGGTTTTTGTAGAGAGTGCAACTATAATGTCTGAAAATGAGGAAAAACATAAAGAGAGGGCAAATAATGTTATATTCTCATCCTTATTTGATTGTTTTCAAGATTGATTTGACATTTGTTAATTGTGATATCAACTTTGATTTCATTTGTTAATTGTGATATTAAATTTTATTTTACTCCTGAAATTTTGTGAGATAACTTGTTGTTAGGGAATAAGAGATAAGTTGTTTATGTAAATTTAGTGGATTTGCTTGTTGGTTTGTCCCTTTTCTTTTCCTTTATACTGGAGGATTTTTCCTAAGCATGGTAATTAGGCTCGGGTTCGAAGATTGGCCACGAGTTGAGATTTTGGGTCCCACATCAGCTTGATTTGAGGCATAACAAAGAGCAACAAAATGACGCCATTTTTTGAATTATTTTTAAAAATAATAAATCAGGTTGGGTCGAGCCAACCTACCTTGGACTTGTCAACTCGTAGCCCGACATTTCATGCCATCTCGTTTTTCATGATATTTGTTTCATCTTTAAAGTTTTTTTATGCAACTTGAAGAGTTATTTTTTATCGTTAATATTTGGTTGATCTTTTAAGGAGCGTATTATTTGTCTCTCAATATAATTGTCATTTTCCTCAAACCTCTAATTTCTCTCCTCCTCTAATTTCCTTCTCGTAATAGGTTGATAACAAGTGAAATTACATTATTGCTCAAAATTGTTAGATCACCCAGAAAAATATATATAGTTGAATTGAATGAGCCCACATCCACAATTGAGCTATTCTTTACTGTGCCAACTTTGCTGAATCCAACACCTTCAAAATCGTATAACTCACACTTGAGAAATCTAAAATGGAAAATGCCAAATTTTGGTTGATGTTTTTAAATCTAGGATTAGACATAATATCTACTATGTGGAGTTGAAACATGACAAGCGCATGGCTGCCTGCAGGCCTTGACGTCTTATATATATATATATATATATATATAGAACATTAGACTTGAAATTTCATATCTGAAACATTAATGAGCTACCATCATTCGACCAGACCACGTCTTTGTTAACTTAATAACCATAAACCACATGGCATTGTCTACACATATTTCCTTTGTCCGTCCGTACAGTAAAACTGGAGACAAGGCCCGGCCTTGATCAGCTAAGCTAACGCAGAACCAGCTTGGCCTCTGTTTGGAAGCTACAAGGTCTATCCAATGAAAACTCTGTAATCTCTAACCAGTTTCTGAAGAGATGATCAGATTACCAGAAATATTTTTGACCAACACATACCAGATTCTTCACAGGATATATACACTTCGACATGTACATGTTACACAGCAACTGTTATAGCCACTTCTTCAGCAGTTTAGGCCCATCACTGAGTAAAACAAACTGGGCGCTTCAACTGCCTGTGCACTGGTGATCATTGTCAATTGCACTGTAGTAGAGGCAGGATTGCTTGCCGTCAAATTTTGAGATGAGGTGATGAGCAGATAACCCACAATAACGTTTCCCACGCTGTGCAATGCAAATATCAATGATTTGCTTGAACATCTTGTCTTCTTGTATTAGTGGCTGCTCCATAAACTCAACTAATGGCATCCACTGCAGGATCAATACGGGCTAGTCATTATATCTTTGAATTTGCACGTTATTAATCCAATAATCACCTGACTTTTAATCCCATTGGCAAAATCCAGTAACCAGGACAAGGAGTAGAAACTAAGATTAGAGTCTAATGGTCTGTTGCTATAACAGAACAAAGTTATCAACCCGGATCAACCTAACAATGCACTTTATTACATGTAAAATGACACGTAAAAGACCAACCAGGAAGTTAACGATGGATAGAGTAATGAATTAACAGCTAGTTCAGAAACCAGACCTAATCACACTTTCTAGTGGTGTATGACTCGTAGTCAACCTTTTTGATCCACTAAAACTTACCAGTCTCAACTAAAAATTCCAATTTGGTTTGGCAGTGTATATTAGGAAAGTATACACTGGGAAACAATGCAAGACAACAAAAGTTTAATTGTAAACTTGAAACAATTATTTTACCTCATAGCAATCATAAGAACCCCAACAGTTACCATAATTACTCAAAACATAATTCAATGGTCTCTATTAGTTAGAATACAAGTCCTGGCAAGGTTAGTCCAGTGCTTACCTTTGCTGCATGAATCTCAAAATCATCGACACAGGTCTGAGTTGTTAATGGTTTGAGCATGCAGACAAAAAACAAGTCCGACTTGTCAAAAGCCACATTGTGAGCATGCCTGAAAGTGATGAAAAACATATTACACAATGTAAAGGTGCTGGATATCAGAACTGTTGGCTGGTAAATGGAATCCATAATCATAATGCTTAGAATGAAACATGTGATCGTCATAGACTATGGTGGCAAATAAATTGCAGTCATTTGTACAGTCGCTAATGTTTAGGAGATTGTGCCAATTAGTATGGGATCTTGTTAGTACCTGAATGCTATAACTTCCACAAACTCAGTATCTATCTGCGAAATAAAATAAAAGGTAATGTTATTTTCAAGAGGGTATTACCCAATGTATAGCACTCTTTATGTTAAACTACTTGCAAAAGAATAAAAAATTGAAAGGTACATTGGAAACATGCGAAGTGAGAAATTCTTACACCAGTTTCCTCCTTGACTTCTCTAATTGCTCCTATATAAATCTCCTCTGACTGATGAAGCAACCAACAACTTGTAAGCAAGTTGACAAGACTAATTTCATTTCATTTGAACTAACAAAAATTATGTACCTCGTGAATGAATCCAGTTGGTATTTTCCAGAAACCAGAAAATGCAGGAGCACAAAATTTTTCTTGAACCACGAGAACCTGGAGGTAGCAAATTATACTTGGATATCAAAGATACTGAGACTGAGTGGTAGCAAATTTAATGACTTGATATTCCTTCTGAAAGCTCAAAGGCAGAATTGAAGTGGATGAAAGATATAAGGTGTATGGTTTCCATTTTCATGAGCTCAATTCGATGGTAAATCTTGTCAACAAACCAATAAAGTCAAAGTTCACACTCGTAGGTGAGACTGAAGAATGGATTATATATGATTCTATCATGCCTCCTCACACCAAGTGTGTGCAAATTTCAACAAATGACGAATCTCCCATAAATAAAGGCTGTATGGCTTGACTAGAGCATCTAATCATACGAAATTTAGATGCTATGAAAAATGAGTCAATTTCAAAACTTATGAATGCAGCCTGACATTCTCAAATTGGATGCCGAGGACAAAGCAAATTAAGGGTTTCTAGAGAATCCTTAGATTTGCTTGATAATTAACTGTGCATAAATACAATAAGAAAGATTTTGGTGTAACCTCTTGAAGTTTGGTCTCCGGAACCAATTTTGATTGGCAAGGTATTACACTCCAAAATAAAATAGTGCATAATAATAGAAAAAGCAAATCCAGAAAGATGACATCTCGGGTATTTAAAATTGATCCGTAATAAACAAGACAGCATGAAGCATACAAGAACCTCGAAAAAGACGATTGTCCTGTTTTTATCAGTTAAAAAAAATGATATTCATTTCTGCCTTGGTGTTAGCAAATAGCACTCTATTTGTCTCAAGAATCCATACCTCATTTTTATTATTGATGACAAAGCCCCCAACCCCTACTTGATGTGAAGCATTAGCTGGTAGCATTGAAGGTCCTTCAGGAATCCAATATGTCAACATTACATAACCTTGCTCTGCATGGTGATACCTGAAACCTTGCTGCATTTTAAATTACTTGTTTCACTAATGAGTGATAATGAATAAAAGAAACCGCATTCACCAAAACATCAATGCCGTCTGATTTTCCAGTTCTATAGGAGACTATAACCTAAAGCCTCTTAAGCAGTTGAAAATTTAATAGGTTAACCTTTACAGCAACTGGAACAAGCTCTGATCGTTCCAGAGGCAACTTAAGCCAGATTCCCATCCTCCCCTGTGATTAGGTAACATGTGTTGTGAGTCAGATCAGAAACAATAAGCTACCACTACCAACGACATTACGCAGTACGTATTTTCTACTTACCCTCATTTTCCAATGGGAAAGTGAAAAATGAAGTGCAGAATCAAAACCATCTGGATCAGCCGGCAGGCTATGAGGATCGACGACAACTCCACCATACTCATCATCAAATGCATCAAGCACTTTCCTACTTCTGGAAAAGACGCTTGAACTATCACCATTTGTCTGGTTGATGTCATATAAGTCATTCCCTGCTACCCTTCTCTCCTGATCAACTGAACACATAGCCTTGGACAGACAATTACCGTTTGAAGTGCTTGAATAACATCCTCCTGAAAAATAAGGAGGAAACAGCCAAGAAAAAGTTCAAGAAAGAAGATTCTTAAATCTCGTACTAAACTTCGTGAAACATATTCATGCAGAATCCATTGATTAGTAGACAGAGACATTGATGGAAGAATACGCAAAGTACAGTAGGCCCATCCTTACCTCTGCTAGAACTGAACTCTTGACATAACTTAACGCCGAATGCTTGACTGTAGAAACCCGAAAAAGGAATCAAAGTTGTCTTTCCTATAAGCGCAACGTCAGACACAGAAAAAGAATTGGAATCAAATAACAACATAAGCTTCATCATTGGCTCGGCCCCTCCAATCCCAATCCAATAAATCGGAAAGAAAGTGCCACACAAGCCCCAAAGTTGAGCAAAGATGTTAAATTTTTATCCAAGTTGAGCCAAGAATAAGGAAAGTTTAGTGCAATCAACAAGAGTACTACATCCAAGAAGAAAAGGGAACCATCGGAGTTAACGAGATTCACTGCATTACAAAGGGGAACTCTTGGTCAGAGCGGAAGCAAGAAAGCAGACACCACCAAGTGATTCTGCACATAGTATCTTGTACTAAAACCGAAGAATAAAACTTTAGTAGGGATTCTGAAGTTTAACATGTGGTGGGATATGGGTGGGTGGTTTTGATACGGCACAAAACTTAAATCAGGTGAAAGCCATTGGCTTCGAGAGTTGAAGGATACAAGACAAAGTCTTGTCTAAAACATCTCCCTTGAATTGGTTTGGAAGTAAAGTAGTTTTACACTTTTATGTATAGCGTCGCCCCACGTCAAATAAATAAATCAGACAAAAACAAATGTTGAAATAATTACAATTAATATTGATATTTAAAAATACTAAGAATAAGATAATATCAATGTTAATTTAGAGCAATAGATTAATTAGCTTCTAAAAAATTTATTTCAAAAATTGGAAAACAAAGATATTCAATCAAAAATATTAAGTCATACTAAAAAGAAAATAAGTGTAATAAATTAAATATTTTATAATTGAGTATGATTTAGATAAATCTAATTAATATTTATTAATATCTTTAAATTTTGTATATAAATGCACCCGGTTGAACTTTGACATGATTGAACTTCTTTTTGAAATGCAAAGTTTTTTGTTTTATCAATCTAAAATAATGGAGACAAAGAAAGCAATAAACACTTGTGCGGATGGCATGTTTGAAGCGACTTCCACGTGATGCCAACTGTGGGGAATGACAAGATAATGGTTTTTGTGCCGATAAGGACGTTTGGGGTTTAGTGCAATCTTGTTGGAAACTCCCTCCAATCCAAACCCGTCAGACTTAGATCAATTAAGCCTTGTGCGTATTAATAAATCCATTAAAAATGCTTATTTCTTACATCACGTAATTCCAATTATTGGTTAATGGCAAGGTGATACTTGGACCCTTTTGTCAGATAACGCCCTATTATTTAAATGCGACATTTTCAATAAGGTATTGCTTCCAAGTAATGTTCCAAATCACGTTTCTCATGTTCATGAGATACATTTATTATCTTAATCTATCTGTGATAACGAAATAGTTCTCTTAAACTAAAACACCTACACATTAAACGTATTCTCAGTATCTATGGGTTATTTAATATGCTATAAGATCAACCAGCCTCTGATGCTACGTTATTCTTGAAGTTCGGTATGATGGCCCGTTCACCGAATTATTATTTTATTTTTACTGATTATTCTATTCTTGTTAGGTTATTATTTCAAAAATTAATTCACTCAAGTTTCTTTTCAAACTATTGATACTTTTTCTGAACAAATCTTTTAAAGATGATTTCGCATTAATTTCTTAAAATCTAAACAATTCGGAATGTTCATAAAATGTTTTTTTTATGGGTTGTATATATATCTAAATTATTGTCCTTGAGTTTCTTTTCAAACTAGATTTGTAACAGGTTTGAGATAATTTATTAACCCATGAGGAGGGATAGAGACAAAATGACTAATGCATAAGCAGTAGCTAAGGGCTCAAAGTTAGAACAAAGTAATGACACCGACCAAAATAAGTCTGCACTTAAAAGGAGAAAGATTCTTTGTTGATTCTCACTTTGGATGAGGCAGAGGAAATGGAAAGAGTATGGCTTTGGATGATTAAAACTTTTTTTTGTTATAATGGGTAGAAAAACACAAACTAGCGTAGTGTTATGCGGTACAAAGCTCCTTGCTTGTCTTAGTGGATGAGATCCAGGATGATCGTCTGGGGCTCATGGAGTATATGCAGGCCTAGGTTGGATAAAACTGCGAGAGAGGCCAGACTATCGGCACACTGATTTCCTTCGCGATATACATGCTGAAAGTGCACCTCTCATGCTTGGTGGATTAAATCACAGGTACCTGCCACCAAAAAATTATCCTTACTTGAAACTATATTGGAAGAGAAAAGAATGTTAATTACCTCTAGGGAATCCACTTCAACGACAATTCGTCTATAATCAAGCGTCTATGCTAGGGTATGTCCCAAGTAGACTCCCTAGAGTTCTGCAACTAAAGGTGAGCCCCTTCTAATGTATTGTAGAAAACCAACACACCACTGTCCATGATAATCCCTAATTAATCCACCCGTAATAGCAATGTTAGATCCTTATTTAACTGCTCCATCTGTATTTAGCTTGACCTAGGCCTCTGTTGGTTTAGTCTATCCAACTAAATTATCCACAAGTAAGCTCGGAGTCTAAAACACACAGTTTTCCATAGTCCTTGTCTTGACTATCCAATCTACGTACTCCATAACTACTCTGGTACTTTCTTCCTACCAAGCAAAGCTAGCTTCAAAAAAAGACTTCGATTTCACCATTACCATAGAAACTAGCAAGCTACTCCATAAATTGTACCCCATTCCACCTGCTTCACTAGTGAGTGCTTCCTAAGGTTGTAATCACCCACATCCCCTCATCTTGTTGAAAAAAATCCGTATTAACCACCTCTGAGGGAAATTTACACCAGAAGGCTTTTACTCAAGGACAATCTCGGATCTTCTTTCCCACAGAAGTGACAATTGTTATCCATTATGATATGACGAGCCACTCTCTCTTGATTGTTTATAACTTTTTTCTTGGCCAATAACCAAAGGAATGCTCTAATCCGCTAGGGCCATGCCTATTTCCATATTAAGTCCCAAAGACTATTATTAGCATCCGTGGTACTACCTTTGATTAAGTCATAGGTTGACGTCACTGTGAACCTCCCATGATTTGTTTGACCCCACAACATGATATCCTCCACTATGCCTTCTACATTAGTATGGAGCACCGTGATGTCCATATAGACTGTGGAAGGGAGATATTGTTGGAACAAATTCTACTATCAATTGCTTACTTCATTTGTAAAATCCGTAACTGTAGCGTAAAGAACGCTAGCAGGAAATGGAGAGGTTGCCACAAAAATTAATGGCCCCCAATCATTTGCCCAATTATCCAACCAAAAGTAAATTCGCCTCCCACAACCCAACTTCCATTTTATACCTTGGCGTCCAAACTACCAAACTGCAGAGATTCCTTGCCAAATGACCGAAGCCCCTTTCCTAGATAAATTATGGGGGATATGATAAGGATCTATTCGATATTTAGCCCTTATGATCCTGACCCATAACATTGTGGGTTGAGTAATCAAAGCCTAGCCTAACTTTGTCAATAAGGCATCATTGGAAGAACAAATACGTTTAACACCTAGATCCCTTATATTTTGGGTTAGCACACTGTTTCTCATTTAACTAGATGCATTTTCCTATGCTTACCCATTGAACCCCATATAAAATCCTTAATGATTCGGTCCAAATCATGCAAAGTTGCCACAGAAGTCTCACCATTTGCATTGTGAAAATGGGGAGGGACGAAATTATTGATTAGTTTAAAGTAACTCGACCTACTAGAGACAAAAACCTTGCATGCCATCGTGCAAGTTTTTTTGTGCTTTATCAAGGAGATGTTGATAGGTATATCTTGTTGTACGCTCATGAAACAAAGGGACTCTTAAATATTTTCCAAGATTATTAGTATCAACAATGTGCAAGGTTTGACCGAGTCGTCAGGTGGTTACTGGAGATATGTTCTTGGAGAAAAATTCGAGTTTTATCAGTATTCACTTTCTATCCTGAGGCCTTAAAAAACACTTCCAACGTCCTTGCGATTACTTGCGTCTGAGAATTCGTAGCTTTAACAAAAAGAACAAGGTCATTTGCAAAGAAAAGGTGGGATAAGGGAGGCTTTGTAGGGCTCATCTTTATTAGTTTCCATCGTTCGTGTCCCACGTCCTTCGAAATAAGGTGTCCTAGGCATTTCATGCACAAAACAAAAATGTAAAGCGAGAGCAGATTGCCTTACCGAATCCCACGTGAAGGACTGAAGGGATCAGTATAGTTACCTTGCTAAACGACTTGAATAGTTACCGTCGTCACACACTGCATAATGACTTTAATTAAATTATCCGGTAACCCAATATCTGTTAAAGTGTTTTGTATAAAATCCTAGTGAAGCCGGTCATATGTTTTTTTTCAAGTCCACCTTGATAGTACAATATCCAGTTTTCCCCTTCTTCTTACGCATCGAGTGGATGACCTCTTGAGTGATGATAATATTGTCCGTGATTTGCCTACCAGGAATAAAACTGCATTAATTTGCCTCCACTAAATGCTCTAGGTGGTTTTTCAAACGGTTCACAAATAACTTTCCAATGATCTTATAAAACACAATGCAGAGGCTAATCGATCGCAATTGAGAGATATTTTGTGTAACATCCCGTTACCGATGTGAGGGCATATCGGTAATTTGGATGGAGTGAGCAGTGAGTGCATTCATGACTGAAT